>LUCH01001668.1:48728-70423 GCA_013368495.1 Paragonimus heterotremus
CCACACGTGCGCTCGCGATTTTGAATCGCAATTCCAGTCCGCAACACCCCCAGGTTTCCGCTCACACGTCGTGTGCACTTCTACCCGGTTTAGATGTGTGATTTACGCTTTCTATCTGGAGGTTTTCTGCTTGCCAACCTTCAGATAGAAAGCGTAAATCACACACCTAAACCGGGTAGAAGTGCACACGACGTGTGAGCGGAAACCTGGGGGTGTTGCGGACTGGAATTGCGATTCAAAATCGCGAGCGCACGTGTGGCGTGAGAACTAGCGAGGCGGACAATAAAGATTGTGCTTTATTGAACGCCTTTTCGCTGCAATAGGTGATACGATGCTGAATTGGACACGGTGGTGAGAAAGAGAAATCAAATATACTTGAGAGAGCGGTTTCTGCCTGAAAGGACGTCACGTACTATCAATCCCGAAGGACCATAAAAAACGCGAAGCTGAGAGACGTATCAGAGAAGAGAGGATATGAGGATAATGAACCGGAGCAGCTTTTCTATCAGAGAACATTCGGACTGTTACGAGCTGAACCACGGCTGATCAATGTCGGTCAATAGAAACAGTGATGGACTGTCATTTTTATTCTGGTTGCAAGAGGGTGGTGAATAAAACAACTTGTTTGAACGTGTGTCGGATTCAGAAGACCAAATTACTTGATTTATTTGGGTAAAAAGCACCAATGAACCAATCAATCCGAATATGATACGCTTGCCGCTCAACAACATATTCAACTTTGAACACTATCCTTTCTTCAAAGGAACAGTAACGTTTTCCTGGTGAATTACACTTGATTAGCGTCGCTCAGACTCTCGTTGTTCCATATTGTCAACACGGCAGCTCAGTACGCAACAGACAGGATTCGAGATAAATACGACACAAGTGTGTGGTGAAACAAAAGCTTGAGATATACCAATTGTTATTCGGAATAAAAGGTTGCTGAGCGTGTTGACGTATGTCCGGTCGAAAGCTGTCTCTCTCACACACACCAGGTTCTTTTTCTTGGTCTTACTGGGTTGTCAAGTGATTTTTGGCTGGCTTACTGCTTCTGGTTTTCTTCTTCTGATTCCCTTTTATCGCCTCTTTTTTATCAATTGTGTTGTTTTACATACATTTGCACTAATTGTTACTGTGTGAATCATTGTCGGCAGCCTAACCCATAACACAAGCGGGAACGATTCAAAGCTGAAACTGATCTTGATATGGGTGACGTGCATGTCACGTGAACCACTACTTAGGTCTACGATTTTTGTTCAACTTACCATTCTGATTTTATAATACAATAAATATCCACTTAATCCACTATTGCTAAGTGTCTGAGTAGTCGTCAGTACTGACCGCTTGGTTGTCAACCAGCGTCAAGTGAATCTACAGAAAATAATTCGGAATGACTGTGGTTGAAGAGACATGTATTGTGAATGACCATTGGAAACCCCATTTAACCCTCCATTACACGAAAAATAGAATCTAACACTTTGAGTAAACCACTGTTAGCTGTGCGCATATCATCATGGTAGTCGGGTTAAATCTTCTGTCTCGGTGGTGTGAACGAGACGAAAAAGACAGTATGTACCTCATGTTAATGTGTATAGTAATGGGATAGTTAGACAAACGAGAATAATGACAGTCATTGTGATAATGGTGAAATTGTATTTTGTGCACACGTTCACATACAGAGCTAGGACACTTCCATACAGCCAAAAGACGAGTATTAATTCATGAATGTGTAGTTAAGTGAAATGTGTGATTTAAAAAAGTAGGGGGCAGTTACAGAAATAATTTGTTTTTCAGCTGTTGTGGATGGAAAGGTGCAGATTATCTCTTGTTCAAGAAGGATAATGGCGCCAAAGATTTGTTGTATATATATATAACTATCTAAATAAATAAATCTTCTACTGTGCAGTTAGTTTTGTGCCCGAGGGCGAAGGGGTAGAGAAAACGTGAACAACTTTCGGTTAGTTGATTATTCATCTTGACAACGTCGTGTCTGTTGTCGCGGTCAGTTGGCCACAGCTACCGGTGCGGCCCTCAGCGTGTTGCCCCCCAAATTGTTTTGTCCGTTGTCCGTCACCGGCTGAAAGTTCGATTCGGTTTCCGTCTTCTTATAGTACAACAAATGACCCTGTTCGTTCTATACAGAGAGACAAGAATAGACGGAGTTAGCTTCTACTCTGAAGTGGAAACAGAAGTAATCAGTGTGCACAGTGTATATTCGTACATTGTCTCGTTCAAGTTTGACGATCGGGATTTCACGTTTGGTAGATCCTGGATCTCAAAGGCCAAATAAGAGTACTTTCGAGGCTCTTCAGTGTTATATAACGAATGATGAAAAAGCTAGTGCACGATTTTCAAAGGCATGTAGTTGTGTCAACAATGTACTGATAGAAGACTCAGGCTAGTCAACAAGATCAAAGGGACCTGGGGGCAGTGAACAGAAACATGCCTTACCTAAGACACCAGCATGATAGAGTCAATAACAAGAATCATTCTCTATGTATTTGAAGGTAGAAAGTAACTCAGTCAACAGCTTGGGAAAAAGACTTGATAACGAGAGACCCGATGGCTTTTAGATATGGGCGAACATGAGCAGGCAGCAGTTAATGAGGTATGATGGTGATTCGTCTTATGGCAAGACAAACAGATTGCAGCTGCCTGAGAGCGATAGACAGATGCATGATACCGAACGTAAAAATCGACGCAACAAGCAGAGGAACACAGGCCGAGGTTAGGGGGTGCACGTTAAAGGTTAAGCATTAGTGAACAGATCGACTCATGAAACACTAGGAGGAACTATAAAACATTGAATGTATATATTTCAATCAACATTATGTAATATGTTAATCGTTTATTATTATTATTATTATTATTATTATTATTATTATTATTATTATTATTATTAATACTATAGAATGCATAGCACATCAGCGAACAAAAACAGAAAGCAGAGCGTTATGCTACTGACCAAAAATGGAGCCCCACAGCTGCGCATGAGCAAAACCTTTTGAAACATCTACTTACTTATCAAACACGTCTGTTTGTGGCTGACGCGGTAACTGGTATAATCACCTCTAAATAACGAGTGTTTTATCTACCGTTTTACTGGTTAGGTGCGGTCCAGATGTTTATGAACTCCACGCTTTTCTGTTATCTTCCACTTTACTCATCCTGGAAGTGGTGCTTTGTCTACACTTCTTTTTGGTCAATCTGTCGAATGGTTTGAGAAGATGCTTCAGAATTCCACGCAATCTGCAGCTGATATCACTCATGTCATCATTTGTTCGGCACATTTCTGAACAAAATCCACTACTAGGCGAATCATCACTAGGTCAGTAGAAACTAATCGGGCTCGTTGAGCAAAAATTTGTTATCGGTTGGTTGATTATTCTGTAGGAGACCAATAATGATTGAGGTGAGTCCGTCAATGCTAGGGACGTCTGGCGAAGACACAGCAGGCACCTCAGTATTCTCTGAGTAAGCTAAGACACAGGAATTGATTTCTATTCCTTTATTCAATTGGGTACACGTCATTTGAGCATCAAGGTCAACTATTATTGCCAATGACAATGCGGAGAAAAGGTTTACTGGTCATTCTGTTCATTTTTCGAAATATCCCCACGATTGGGTTTGTCTCAGTGAATCCTACTGAGGAACTCTAGACATTAATTCTTCACTTGTTTACGCACTGCTTAAATATCTTGTGATATTGTGGAGGATTTTCAGTCCGAAGATGCTTTGTTGGACGCCTTTTCGCTACAATATGATAAGGTCGACCCCATTTCACTCACTTTCAAATAGTCCACATGAACACTTAGAATTAATGAAGCTGTTAAAAGAGGACCTTGTCGGTACTGTTGCAAGCTGCTCAATTTGGTACAGTAATGTCCGCACCCTCAGACAGATTAATTGGTAGGTTGCATTTGATGGCTCGTAGATTGGATATATGGAACGCATCGCCATCAGACTTATTCTGTCACGTAACTGACACAGTATGGCCCCCACGTAGGTCAAATGTAGCAATGTCATTCGTGTACATTATTTCGTCCACCTTACTACAGGGAGGACGGCGCACATCAAGTCCATGGTGAATCACTTCTTCCTCCTCCACTCTCTCACCATCATCAACAATACATGGTTGAATTATAATATGATGTAAATGTCAAACAATTGCGAAAAATTGAAATAAATGTTATTATTAATAGTGGCGAACAGCAATTGGAGGCTACCAGACCCCTGACAGTCAGCCGGGATAGTTACCCATATTTTCTTACGCTGTTTGCGGAATCAGACTGCGATCGAAACTTCTCCGCGATGGAGACAGTCTCAACCGAATCGGAGTTGGTCTTCACGTCCAAAAATGAACAAGCTACATGCATTATGTGGCGCTCACCTGTTGCGCATAAGTATAACTGCTACGTTCCGTGTTGAGTAGTAGCGTAGGACATGGCTCGATCGATTTCGGCGTGTACTCTAGTCGATACATAGTTGCACCATCGAATTCGCCTTGATTGTCCGACACTCGCGGATGCGGTTTGCACGACAGGGCTGGTTTGCAGCCCCAATGGGGCAAATAATGTTGCTTACTTGTGCTCTGCCCATCGAACGGCGTGATTGATCGATAATAGCTGGAGCCTGGACCAACACCGTGCACGCGCGGAACCACATCCCACGCACGATAGCTGTCCCGATAATCTGTAGTACCCTAAAAAACGAGAACGAACGCGGTTGAGGTCATGGTGGTGTAGGCAACAGCCTGCAACAACGACAGGCTGTCAGCGCAGATCTTTTACCTAAGGGGAGGCCGACGGATCTCTACTATGACAACGACACTGTTTTATTGCTCAGTATTTTTGTAAACAGCACGGTTGATGTCAGACAATATTCCGCAGTTTACTAAGTGCGTTGGGATGCTCATCACACCCCTTAAGTACTAAATGCCTTTTTACGGTCGTTTATCCAACAGTTTTGCATACTGACGTTAAGAAAGTGATTAAACGGTTTGTGCATTTAGGAAGTTGCGTAACAAGCGGCCGAGATTTAGAAACTGAAAGGTCTATTCTGTACCAGACTGGATTTGGTCACTGCAGCTCAGTCCTGGTTACGGAAGGCCCCTATCTGGATTGCCAAGGGCAGGGCATTCAAGACGATCTTGGTAGCGATGTTCTTTTAAGGCGATATAGTTTCGTTACTAAATTCTTCCTGCTCTTTGGTGGTGTTCTGGTTGGATGAGTCCCAACCAAAGATTTTCGTTGCACTCCAAGAGCGTTAGATCACGTTCAAATGTCATCGAATCACTTAGACTTGTTATGCTAAGTACGTATATCGCGTGTGCTTGGGCTACAACTATCATTCACTGTGCTAACGGAGCTATCAGTCACTAACCTCTATTATTAAGCTACCGAACGTGATTGTTTATCAACATATGCATTTGTTTGCATACACTGGGTCAGTGGGTAAACGATACAGAGATCAAGAATTGGATATTTGGTAGCACGAGTCAAATGAGTCCATTTGCTCAGTCATTAAGGCTCTGTAGACTTACACAATCGAGCCATTTACTGAGGACCTTGAATAATTGTCTGTCTTGTCCAACGGCCTATACTGATGTTGTTGCTAAGTGTTACAGTGTGCAAAATGAATAACCATTGAGACGGCATTGAAAAACGAAAAGTGCCGGAAAGCTAACCAATACGAACCGTAAACATCTCTGATGCCATGACCCAGTGTGTGGCTACAGAAGTTTGAAGATATGGTTGCTAAACGATTTCAGTGAGGTGAATGTTGTCGGCTTTTGATTGCAGTATCTACCTAAAAATAGTAAGTAATACAACGAGTCTGTGGACACCGTAATTAAACAGATGTCATGCCGTCTTCAGTTGCAACTTGGTTGTTTTTATGCAAAATGTAATCGTCCTGCGAAGGATTAATCACGCTTATGTCCAATTAACTATCCCCATCCTTACCTATATTACTTCTAAACCAATCAGGACCTGATGAGTAGCACTACCAAGAACTGCTATTTTTCTACGAAGTGGGACCTTAACCTCGACTTCCTGTCAAAAACCCGATTCGCAAACTAATCATCCGGAAAAGGTGCAATAGCGCACGGCGTGACAACCGATGTGTTGATATTTGTAAAGCGCAACAGAGCTATCGAGAAATATGTCGCGAAATTACCAAGATTTTCGACATGATTGATTAAACTGTTTTGAGAAAACACAGGCTAACCGAACCACTGCGTGTTGAATGCCCTTGTCACATATGTATAAGGTTCCAGAGGATCTATTGAGAAGGAGAGAGTCGAAGAGCATCACTCTAGCGAATAGACTAACTTTACCGTATGCACAGTAAAACCGCGTTTATTGGAAACATATCGCTGGCGGCACACGTAGGGAAGGTTGATAAACATCACCCAGAAATTGAATATTCAAGCAGTAGTGTAATCAGTGATGATAGCGTTATCATGATATTTAAACTTCTCGTTTGTCTCAAACTTGTTTCAGTCCACAGGCGAGCAGGCATCGATTCCTGCTGATACTGATAATGAACATTTAGACGAGAAACGATGTAAGTAACGTAAGTAACGTGTTGCTATTGATAACCTTTGAGGGAGAACCCAAAGTTATGAGTCACCAGAAAGTAGCGACAAATCTGGCGCTTTTCATCAGTACATCCTTTCATGAACATTGCAAAGCACGCATAAGATCAGAGCCTACGGAAATAATTTGACCTGACGATCAAAAGGCAGACGTGAAGTCATTAGCTTTTAAAATATTTGGAGCGTCATTCATTCATAAGCCATCTACTGCAATGCAATGAGGATGTGTTACATTTTGTCACCTCATAACTTATGCATTCTAATCAGGCAACCAGCTCATCTGAAAAAGCATCACATTATCCAAAAACAACCATAAGAAAAGATAGAAAAACATTTTGTCATTAATGCGGACTGTGCGTGTGCAAAGTACTGAACTGAGTGGCAGTGATAGATGGTCCTTGGCAATCATTTGTTGTTTCCATTCACAGCGATTAGCAAGATTTGATTGTGGAGTACACGTGATGTCGATAGCTATAATGGCCTTTACAGAGTAGACAGATATAGTAGAGCTCAATGGGATGGCAAAATAACGATCAATCAGGTCCAAAGTTTGTAGGCTGTTTGAAAAACTTCAAGTCACACAAAGTGATAACGTCCAGAATTGAACGAAGCGACCAGTCGTATTTTCACGTCATACAGAAAGAAAGGTTACGAAGTTGTAGACACAAAAGAAAGCATCAACTGCTGACGCGAAGTGGTCCGCAAGTACAACGGACAATCAGAGTAGAGACGGCCTGCTTGTATGTTACGATATGCTCGGACCGAACATAGCTACCCATTTTCTCAATTCTCTGCGTAAAGATGACGTTTTATGCTTACCCTCCTTGTGTGGTTTATATGATTCACTCACGCGAATATGACATTCTGGCTTTCAGCAAATGGACAAGTCCCGCACAACAATAGAACTAATCAAACGTGTCACAGTGCATTCTGGTTGGACTTTAATATGGACCGAACCAACATAATGCTCCTATCCCTGTATCTCAGGTATGTTCTAACTCATTGGAATTAAAAAAACCATGTAGAGGCCGACAAACAACACAGTATTATAGATAACGTGAAACATTATCCAAACAGGACAATCAATTACTAATGTATCCACTATGATTTTTCGGAGCAACCAGATACAGTTTAAGGAGGCTTTGACCATAAAAATTCACAATCTTCTTGTGTGTTCAAAAACATTCTGATGATGTGGCTATCAGCATTCCCATAATGTTTATTTTTGTGTTCATTTGTCTAACCTTTTCAGGCACTACTTCTCAGTCACGATTTGTCTATAGTTCTGATATACTTCTATTGCTCTATCCGAATATGTGTAATTTATTCATATGGTGTCTGCTGAAGACATGAAAATCATTCCGAATTGATCGACTGTTGTTACATTTGGTCACATCTTTTGGTTATTTCTTCCCCTAGCGACTACAAGTAACCTGATTAGTTTTACTAACACCGGTCTAAGACACACCTTACTATGTGCTATTGTTTCATATTTTCTGAAGACGTGAATTCTAGCTGATTGGCACATTTATATCGTCCTATATGACATACTATCATTGCGTCATAACTGATCGTTTCGCTATCGATCGAACCGTTGTATCCGAACAACATTTCTTGTGTACAAGTGTCTCAGTGATTATTCTCAATAGATTTATTATTTTATTTGGGTACTTTTCAATACCAGCAATACTTCTTAGGCTACTTAGCAGTTGACCTACTTGTCACTCTCTTGCGCCCCAGTTCTTGCACGATTCCTATTACTTACTATCTCCCATTATACATATATATATATATATATATTACTGTATAATGTGGCTGGGTGTGGCCCGTATAGGACGGACGCTATAGTCACGAATACAGTTTTCAAAAAATAGTTCAACGCAACTCTGTTTTTTTTCTGGCCTGGAAATCGTCGTTTCTCTGAAAAAATGCAACGTCACATCTTATTTGATAACACAGATTTCATACATCTATTATCACACAAATTCCCCTAGCAAATATGCCCCTCGAAATATATTCCGGACACTTGTGAAACATCTGTTCGAGGCTTCCTCAAAATATCCGTCTTACATATGAGATACCTAATATTCATATGATACAACCACACATAAACTTCAATAAACGCTCATTTATCATATGTTAACTCATATATCCATCATGTAATATATGGTTTACAGTATCAAAACATGCGTCTCATTTATACAGGGGCATTATACCTCATCTTGACAAATCCTGTAAATCCTGAAGTTGGGAGACGTTTGCCTTTTGTTAGAAATAAATTTCAATGTTACTCTAGAGAATATCGCATGATTTACGTTTCCGTATTGTTTTATTCGAAATTTTTATGGTTTTTAATCAGATTCCGTTCAGATTGTCTTGCTTTCTTGAACAAGAAACTACCTGTTCAGTAGAATATGTATTATCACCCAACAGAAAACAAAACAAGACGGACATTCTATATCTCCTCCAGTTGGAAATGTCTCTATGTCACTGTAGAGATTTCCCAGATAACTGGGTCCAGGCAAACTAATTTGGTGTACTCTGCACCTGGCGAGACAGCGTCCTCTCACTCTGTAGGGGCCAGCCGATTGTTGTGGTTTTCCTCCTACCCACGTACAAATTAATCCTGGTACTCGGTTAGACCGTGTAGAACTTTTCATTGTGTAAACAGTTGAAGATGTCGCCAGATGATTTTGTAAATTTTCAAGAGGATGTTCGTGTTCGAGCTGCCGTTACGTGAAATATGCCATTCTGATGCTAACCAACTTTGGTGCAATAATATATTAAACAATATTTCAAGACAAGTCACAAAAGACCGAAATGAAGATATCACCGAAAAATATTTTTTGACCTTCTTAAATGAAAGCGTTCTTAATAAGTTAGTTTGGCTATTCTACTAGTAACGTAAGCACCGATTATTGATGACCGGCTGAATGTATTTGGCGAACCCAGTTGAGACTTTGTTCTGGCTGCCGTGAGGAGTCGTTACAAGCAAACAAGGGTGGTATCTAAATTTATGAACATTTATGCGGCGTTGAAGCTTGTTCATTGGCTTAAATTACAGTCCTGGTCTGAATGGTTGCTGATCAGAGTTAACAAACGCGTTCCTTCAAAATTGCAGTTATTTATGCAATACAGAAGTTTCTAATTCCCTAGCCGTTTCTTTTTCAACCACCCTGCTTCATTTTTAAGTCTTGCATCATCGTTAATCCTATTTCTGTGCTTTTCTACCCCATAAGATAAAGTTCACCATGATGTTGGGTTAGCACCCAGAAAAGTGATGATTCACCGACCACTGTAAAAACGAATCTCTGAATCATGGTTTAACTGAATCCCAAAGATGTTTAGTGTGAACAATAGTTGGTTGATACAAAATCCAAGAGAATGGGCCTACCAGATGGGCAAGCTGAATGTGTTTTTAATGCTTACCAGTAATAGAATATCATACGAGCAGTGGCTTGAAATGACACTCCGCTCTGTCCATTAGATGTGACGGTTAGTACAACAACCGCTCGTTGGGTTTATTACGAACCAACGATGCTATCAGATCGTGACTAGTTCATATTGGCCATCCGAGAGTGTCATGGGTGACATGACATTTGCTGAGAGAACGGCTGTTCAACGCTGACAACGTGGTCTTTCATCGTGTCAAGTCCAGAGGTTGGATGGGTTGAAAATAGGGGCCTGTTGCCTGACTAACTGACAAATGGCCCAACAAAGACTCACTCGAACACAACACGCATAGGGTGCGCCGGCTGAGCTGGTAACCGATGGAGTTTAGGGTTAACACAGTAAAGTTTACGAAGGAGAGTTGTATGGTTGCTATTTAACCACTCTGTTTAGTCATGTTATACAGACCGTCAGTCGCGGAATATCTACGGTTTGGTGATATCACACTGACGCGTCTTCAGATGAACAAAAATGAAATCACCGTCGTAGATTTGAACAAGCAACAGGTAGAGGCGTTTGGACACATAATGGTCAACGTGCTTGTCAGGGAACGGAATCGAAGACGCTATTTGGGAAATCTTAACATCAAAGCATACCATATTATCATAGAACGCACACAGAATTTTCCGACTTCAAAACCCTACTAAGTAGGGTCGCTTTAAGGAAGAAATGTCCTGATGCGCGTAGCAATGGTATTGTCAGAGACCGTAGATCAGAACCCAACATTATCGGTCAGATGACTGAGGGGCACTACATATTCAAAATGTACTTACATAGGTGTACACGTTATCACAATAAATGGTTTGCTTCATGGATGCAGTTTTTCAGTCAAACAAGTGGCAATCCAGCTACTCGAACGCATTCTGGCGAATGCTGAACAACGAACAGTCAAGTATGCTGAATGGGTATATATATATATATATATATAAAGTACTAAAAAGAGGGCAAACACTGAGTAGTGAACGATTTATTGTGACGTTTCAAATACACACTAGGATCCGTTATCAAACAAATTATATATATATATATATATATATATATATATATATAGACCAGACTGCTGGTGATATACAGCACTCTTGGTCAAAAGATGTGTGAAACCTACCATCAAGGTTGCGCATGAATTACGGCTACTGGTGTTGTAGTATACGTGCCTCACTAAAAGGCGATTCAAGAGACTTAACAAATTTTTAACTAGTCATCCGGCGAAAGTTCATGAAGAGTAACTTAAGGTGGAAGCAACCTCCTGTACACAAATGTGCAAGCAACGTTCCCTTACTCCAGTAACAAGCCGGTCAAACAGGTGTTCAGTAAATTCAAACTAATGACATTTGCAAGTTGATTTTAACACTTAACCATGTGTTAACAGTTTATCAAGCTTTTGTTAGGAATTATCAAGCCCCATCGGCCCACCAAGTAACAACACTGGAACATACTACAACCATTCTGTAGAACAACAGTCTAGCAGATTACTGATTTTGATAGGGCTACTTATACGCAAACGCTCCTAAACTTTTACAAATGAAATTTTACTTATTATTCAAATTTAAACATGTTCACCTTTGATCAACTTGGCATTAGTGTTATTTTTGTATCGCATTTTAAACTACATGACTTAAAACTTGAACAAACGGTTGAAAGTAATCACGCAGATGTGAGTGAAATGCATATAAATCATACATTAGGCTCAAATATAAGAACGTAAGGCATATAACTGAGGGCTTGAGGTCTGATTGAATCTGAAAATACCATAGCTCAACCAGCTGCTGAGTGTTAGCGCAAACGGTTAGCATAGGAAAACTTCGAGTTACCAACTGGGATTTTGAGGCTACTTCGAATCGAAGGTAAGTCACACTATAGAGGTTTACGGGTGGACTGATCATTATTATGTATAATAAGGCAATCTGCTAAACGATCGGGGATAAGTTGACAACTAATGGGATGATAATGGCCTA
Organism: Paragonimus heterotremus; assembly: GCA_013368495.1. Lineage (NCBI taxonomy): Eukaryota > Metazoa > Platyhelminthes > Trematoda > Plagiorchiida > Troglotrematidae > Paragonimus > Paragonimus heterotremus. Next base: position 60,732 of record LUCH01001668.1, read on the forward strand.
TTGAGATGTCATGAAAGTGATTCGGGTAGAATTAGCGTGAAATCCGATATTTCTCATTCTAATCTACCAAAACTGATCCTCTTTGAAAATTAAAGTAAAAATGGCTTCCGAAGACAGATACCGGGTTTCAGCCACTTTTTACCAAAACTATTCAGTTTAAAATTATGTCAGGGCAGAATCCAGTTTCCAGAAAATACCGTTTTATTTGCCTTCAGAATGACTCAACTCATTTCTGTTTGCAATGACCTTCACAGTCGACACGATCAAGTGCCACTTCGCCTTTTACGAACGTTCTCAGCCTTTGTGGCAGGTCCTGGCATCCCTTCTACATGCTCGTTCTTTAATTGGGACATCACTGTACTGCCTGGATCTTTGTCTGGTTCACTTCTGTCCTTGTTTTCTGATTGGTCACAAACCCTCTAAATATGATCTAGTTTGTGACCGTCTTGTCTTCGGACTGACTGACATAAAAAGGCTCTGTCCGGAGACCAATCTTTTCTCGGTGTTCATGCGTTAGCATCAGGTGGTTGCCTTGGCTGGGAAGATACGAATTAGACTTGCATGCTCTATAGTCAGTTGTTCATTACCGTTGACCGTCGTTCCGTCATCTGCCGTTTCATTAACCGCCATTCTGTTGTCTGGTTACGTTCTCGTAGGCCGTAGATCCAGTTACAGCAAATTATGTGGACGAACTAGCGATTGAATAATCGCGGTTATTAAGGGTTCTTGGCTCACAACAATAGTTTCAGCTTGATAGACTTTGTTCGAGACCGTTCTCGTTACTCGAGTGACCACGTCATCGTCATCATCATCATTGTTGTGACCTCGGAGCCACCACACCAGCCGACCATCTGGACTAACCTGTTTGTGTCTGTGCATTTGAGAAGAAAGTGTCGTATGCTATGTCCATAATGGACTTGGACAAGGAAGTCAAAAGAGTCACATTCTGGAGTATTCGCTATCAACTCGCCGAACGTCCACACGTAATCGAGGACGAGTGGTGGAAAAAAAAGTTGAACTGATGCAATGCTATGTTGATCGCAGGCGACATGAGGAGTTCTACGAATCACGTATGGTTAATTTCGTCTAGTCGTCCAATCTACCCAAACCCCGATTGATTCGGACTGTAGCGTTCATGAACTTAACCGAAGAACATAGCAAAAGTTTGGTCCAAACACTAGTAGCCTGTTAAACCGCCCTGCTACCATTAGTTGGGTGTCCGTGAGTAGCATATTATAACGAGATGTCAAGACTACCCTTGCTTTTGCCTCAGATTCAGCATGAAGGCAGATATCGATTGTATAACTGCGAAAAGGAAAGGTTACAGGCGAAGATGTGTTGATGAAAAGTCAAGGTTGTTTTCGGCCATTCGTACCAAGCATACACAATTACAGTTTCCCTGAATATTATCATTACGCATAAGCATATTCCGGTTTCACATATAAGTCCAGTAAATCTTTTGTAATTGTGTACGCTTGATGAGAGTTATCCACAGCAGCTGTTTGTAACCTGCTTATAGTGACATAGCTGAAAATCGGTTATCAGGGGAACTTCTGAAGAATGGCGATCCAATTTTGGAATGGGTTTTTGCCCCAGATGATTTATTCCATCTGTTAGCGGAAAGTTGTCTTTCAAGAGTTTAAGAACGCTCTTAACATACTTTTGTTTGAAGCTAAGAATATAAAGCCATGCACTGACTATTACCGGGGAAAGTGGATGCAGATAGGCGAAATCCTGATGGCCAAACCCGGGATACCATGATGTTATTCAAGTAAGCCTTTTACGTTATCACATCGAATTTAGAACTCAGAAAGACCTGACCTTGAACCGGACCGTCTGGGGAATTACCATGCGAATGGGCACCAGAACTGTCAGTGTGTGACAATAACGCAGTCCTGAATTTGGAAGCATGGTATGCAAAAGAACCTTAGGTAGCATAGATCTTGATGTCATGACCATATGGCGTTGCGATTACTGCAGCCACGAATGTGCTGACCGTCTCGGATTATTAGGTCAGCAACTTGCCCATAACACATCGTCAGTGAAGGAGCGACAAATATATTAGTCGTAGGAAAGTTATGCCAGTTATATCTGTTCGGTCGTATCAACCAACGACCGTCGTCTCCTAACGAGACAGCCAGGACGCATCACGCCACATCGATCGGCCGGCCCAACTCGGATGGTATGGTCGTGGGTGGTGGTAAGGTCCGACTCAGCCAATCAGATTGCAGGTGTGCGATCAAACGCCTGTGCGCTATCTGGACAGTGATTTTCCTCGCGTTGCCTTCTGATGTCCCCTGTAACGTGATTTGCACTGACACCCTAACTGCCATATATGATTGTCATATAGAGTGAACATCACCCACAGTTGATCGCAGCTGTCGCACTCCCATAGAATTTCCAGTCGGCCCCTTTCGAAAAGCAGAAGCACTAGGCTCGAGTTTCGCTCTCATTAGAGCTTATCAGTAGTGCTTATCATTGCCACTGTCGGGACTTGAACCACAGACACGCTGTTCATGAGGCAACCGTGTTTACCACTGCGCCATTGACCTCACATTAGACACGACCGAATTATCATATGTAAGCACTCAACCACTTCCGCTTGTGAGTAATGATCAGGTTGCCCGATCGTCTCGAAATGGAGACACAGTTACTGTCTGTTAACTCCAATCGATGACCCCTCGACTAGAACTTCTCTGCAAGTTGAAATCACAGAAATCATTAACTTTTTGAACGATATTTGATTACAGATGAGTAGTAGGGGATTTTGATTCTCATATAGATTGAACATCACCCACAATTGATCGCAGCTGCAGCATTCCCATAGACTGTCTCATTTGATTCGCTCTATGTTTGTCGACCATCTATGGTAATCGTTTTGTCCCATAAATCTAGAGCTTGTGTGGCCTTAGTTTGTCCCGCTCGTCCAATAAGCAATGCAGCCGCGTGTCTTTTGATTTCTCGGTTTTGGGTCAAGCGACTGAAAGCGTAACCAAGGTGACGATCCAATAGCTTGTCAACGAGCTGGGTCATTGTGGCCTTCTATCCATTCTCTTCTTCAGCTTCGTTGATGCCCTGTGCGATAATTGTCATGTTTGTTTCTTGGTCCGATTCTAAACTTTTGCTTCTCTTCTTCCTGCCCTTCGGTGTGCAATCATGTGTACGCTTATGGTGAGGTACTTCCCACCTAATATTTTCACAGTGCTTCTTTCCAGTTCAGATTTCACCGTTGAAGTCTTTTTGATTTTGTCCGAGAGATAAGAGTTTCACTTTCTTACTAGCCTGCCAACTAGATAACTAATATTGGCCCGGTGAACACACGTGCCTCCACTCACGTGCCTTCTGGTCTTTTTATTTTGAGTTTACACTGGATACATGGTGTGTGATTGGAACCACAATTGGCGCGGCCCAATCCGCACGTGGTAAGTGTTGTGCCCAATATTTTCTTTAGTCTCGGTCCGTGTGACAGGCCAATCAAAACGAATGCAGTCATCCGTAAGCTGTCCACTTGGAACATGATCGACTATTTTCTCTGAGGCATTTGTGTGCGTGTGTGTCGTTCCCTAATGATTAATCATGAGATCACTTGGTCAAGAGGTTTGATACGTGTTAAGTTATACACTTTCTTTCATTTTGCGCTTACGTTTGCATGTCAGTTGTCCGCGCTTGACATACTCGGTACGATAAACGGGCTACTTTACTAATTGTCTGTTAGACTTGCGAGATACAACGGTAATAATTGTAACAATAATAACGATAATAGTCGTCCCCATCGTTATCGCCGTCATTCTCCTCATCATCATCATGATCATCAGCATTTTCGGGGTTGGACCGTACCTTAAGTACTGACTGTGCTACAGAATAGCATGTGAATGCTACGGTCCTTTATGAACTAGTCGGTGAGTATGGCATGAGGTTGTGGTGACGATATATAGTGAACAATCTAAGTCAATTGGTTTTGTACTACCTACTTGAGGATATTTTCTCCCGGTCAATCTTTGATACAAGTAACACATCATGACAGAATTAAGAGAGATACTTGCTTTGTGATGTTCCCAAGCAACCATCTATACCTACGTTCCTCAGTAGAAGAACCATGACAAACTGACACCAGAATATTATAAGTTAATTTTAACGATAGTCAAAAGTAAGAAATAACACCTCAAATCGGGACAGAAGGCTTAAACACGGACGGAAAGGCTGGATTTCATTTTCAATTTTCAAGAGGAAATCCACTAGTGATCAGTTATGATAAGGCTGATCGATGTTTCAACCTCCAGCAGTTTGCTTGTGGCTTCATTATACTGTTCACGTTCTGAATGAGAGTACACTAAATATGGTTATTCTCCAAAATGTGATTAATATTCTGTATAACCACGTAAATATTTTATCATCTCTTTCAGAAGGCGTTATGTCTGCACTACGCACTGAAGTGAGAACTCGAAGGATTTAGGAGGAACTTTGTGTATCCTGACTGAGCCAGCATGAAGGGGAATTACATGTAACAATGAATAGAGTTTACAGCGAACGTATCGATGTTTGTTTGCAAGGTGTAGGCGCCTTGATGTTATATGTTTGAATATAGACGTAGCTATTTTTAATGACTAGGTCCTCTCCCCTCTACCTTTCTTCTCCTCTCTCCCTAAACGGGGTTTGTTTCTTCTTCTTCATGGTTGTGTGGCCGTTAAGCATCAGCGTGAACCAGTGATGTATTGCTGTCTATGATGATGATGAACGTATCGATGAGCCAATAACAAGCAGATGAGAAAAGTACAAAGCATGTCTGGGTGCGTGTGACCTTTGCAACGGGCAGGTGTGAAACGGGACGGTTCGCGTGAGTGAGCGATTGGGCGTATGTGTGTGTGTGTGCGCGTGTGTGCATGCACATGCAGGAAGGTAGCATAGGTGGACCGTACAGAAGGACATCTGTAAACGGGATTGATAAGTCAAGAGAAAGCGTCTGCTGTCCCGTAAGTGGACTGTCGATTGGGTTAGTGACATCAAAATGTCCCGTAAGCTATGCTTTGACAACTTCTGTCTGACGGGTCCAAGGAGGTGAGATAACTAGAATGCCACGATTCCGACCGTATCGTAATTGTAACGTAATTGTATCAGAACGTTGTCCCCATATGTATGGATGACGTGTTTGACCTCAATTGGACTGTCTACTTGTTTGTTTTTCGTTTCGCTCCGACAACAATGTTTCATGTAATTGCTATGGATTTGGCCTGATGATGAATAACTGAAAACGAGTTCGTCTGCCATACAGTTTTTTCTGATGCCTACTACAGGGATTTTTAACGACTTCTGGCCATTTCTGCTTTCCTCTGCTGTTACCTTCTCTAATACTTTCTTCTTCTGGTATAATTCACGTCAGAACTGGGGTGAGCGGCGACTCGAACCACGGTACCTTCTAATATCGCTATGGTCGTTATGACTGAATAAATAAATATTACAAGCTTGGTGACTATGAGAGTGACAGTCTCAGATGAGAGCATCGACTGTTTACTAGTTAAGTTTGAACGACTTGCACGGAGGAAGTAGGTCCAAAAACCCACAGCGAGCGGATCGGGGACAGCATGGGCTACTGGATGAATCACTGCTCAACTGGATCGGGCGAGACAGAGCAGGCAAAATAGAATGGACGACCAAATCGGAGGCGCGGTTATTCGAAAACTCAGAGGAATATCTGGACACGGTCTTGGAGTACGGTCAAAGCCCACAGTGGATAGTTGGTGGACAACAGGAGCGACCGGACGATCCATTGCTCAACGAAATCGGACCAACGGACGAAGGATAGCGGGCGTAAACAACTCGATAGGAGGCGTCGGTCACACACAAACCGGGCAGAAGTGCACACGACGTGCGGGCAGAAAGCGAAGGGGGGGTGTTGTGGACCGTAATTCTGATTCATAAACGCGAGCGCGCGCGTAGCATGGCAACCAGCGAGTTGGGCAATAAAGATTGTGCTTTATTAGACGCCTTGTCGTTACGATATGATGCGCCCGGTTGAGTTTTGCAAATATGCCTAACACCGCTCACGAATATTTGAGGTAGCCAGACCTCACTACCAAAACAGCGGGTTTGGTAAGCGGTGTCGTTAGTCTGGAGCTACCTCTCGTCTCATGTCTTCATCATTCTCCCCTTCCTCCTCCCGCTCACTGTCCTACTGAGCAGCAACACATATTGACAAGCAATTGTTGCAAGTAAAGAATTCGGCATGCAGATCGTAGAGAGGTAGAATCACATTAAATCTATGGTAGCAAGAGAGCGGAGGTGAAGTGAATTTAACGCGCCATTTCACTACCAGTCCTTTTAAACAGTAGAGATTACGATATATACACTTCACAAATCAATAACCGCGTTACGAGTGAGTGTAAGGCATTATATACGAGGTATCTTCTTTAGAGGGTTTCGACAAACCCCTGCATTAACTACACTCAAATCACAGGCGGATCAGCGAAACAACCACAACATTCACTTCGCTGAATCATATGAACCACCGTATCTTTTAGTCTACATTATTGATGAGGGTCCCAACTCCTGGAAAGAACCCGAATTCATTCAGGTGAGAAACAAGTATTGGGAACAACATCCCTGACCTAATCATGGAAAACGATTGTGTTCTGATGATAAGATCTGAGACATCAAAATTAACAGCGCTTTATTGCTTGCTGTAGCTAGATCAAATGAGAGGTTGAGTCGACCTCTCAATGTCAGCCAAATACTATCGAACTTGTCGCTGAATCTCGTCATTAGAGAGGTTAGAGTATATTGTTTGTACCGATATTTCATCAAGTGAGCAACTACTACTTAACACTACCAATTTAAATGAAGCATTCATAATCATCGGTGATTAAAAAATGCCTCATATATTTTACTTCACTAAATGCTCTTCACCTGTTCATAGTTCGTGTAAATCGACACTTTGAAGTGGGTTGCGTTTGGTTCGACCAACAGGATGTCCTGCATGAAAGCTGTTAATCATCTGATGGAAAAATGCTCACAGGATCAGTGGACCAGTAGATCGAGGTGTGGTTTGCAGTAATTATTTTACAAGCTCATGTATCCATCCTATTGTTTTCAGCTGTTCTGTCCAAATGAAGGCGTAATCGATTGTGTCGATTTGTTAGCAATATGGTGTGGGGGGGGAAGTAACAGTGTTTCACTTTAGAGTCACATGGTGGACTAACAGTGCAAACCAATCATTGGGTTGTCTTGATTCATCTTCAGGTTTTATGATGAAACATTGAACCTGTGTTCGCATCTACAATGAAATAATGATCTGGTCAAAGTCTAAGTCGAGGCAGTCATCAACGACGGACTTATCCCCAAAAGCAGATTCACGTGCTATCGATATGCCTGTCACTGACCATAAATCGATCTCACTGAAAACAAATAAGACACTGAAAAAGAAACAGAATTGTGCACCAGTCAAGCAAAAAATATGGACAAAATCGGACCAGTTCAGAAATGAGACTCCAACCAGTGGGCAGGAACCGACAGAGTCAATAAACTCAACTGTATACTCAGGGATTTTTGTGTCTGATTATCTAAAGTAAGTATATAGATAATTTCCTACAAAAAAATACTAATGGAGACTTGACCGCTTGTTTAATCTTCTCTGATTACTAGTGCATATCACAACGATATCAATGTTTCGGCAACTTTAACTGAAGTTACCACCTCCAGTTTCTCGTTTTAAATTGGTCAGTAAAGCCAATACTCAGAATCAGAACTTCACAATTTATGACAAATAGACATGAGCTTTCGACCGTGGCTCGAAAATCGATAGTTGGAATTGTTTGCCTGCTACCAGTGCACTGATGAGTGCGAACAAATCCAGGTAGGTTTTTGGTCGAGAGGTGGGCACCAAAATGCAGCAAGCGTATTTCTGTTTCCGGTTCTGAAGAATGTAACACCATCCGCCAAGCTGAATTACTGAACTGACGAAAATGTTGAAATTCAGACTGGTGTGAGTTGAACACTATTTACCTTCGGATGTAAATTTCCGTGGGCTGAATTTGAATAGGATCATTTGACTAACTCTTTGCTAGTGGTGCACAGGTTGAGGACCAATGTGAGAACATATTCACTTAAAAATGTTTGATTCAGTCGCTATGGTTCAGTGTTTTCTTTGAATGGGATGAGACGTATCTCGTTTTGTTCTGAAACCGTTGAAACAAATCACTTAAGTGGTACCATTTGGAAACCGGCAAAATTCGTTTTAAAGCAGAATACGTATTCACGACCAGTCAGTGCCTTTGTTGGTCAGTGAAGTATACTGTCCTTGCAGATTAATCAATATTGTCGGGCTGGGATCGGAACCGGAATTACAAGGCAATTATTAGGTCACCAGTGCCTCAAGGTGTTTTCAGCAACAGTCGGGTTAACTTGTTGACAGTATTTCGAGTCACTCACAAAGTTCCGACCACTGACCCATAGCAGATATGCAGCAGAACTTGGCAACGACTGAACCAACAGCTAGTAGTTCACGTAACCCAGTGGCTTGTCCTCAGCAACGATTCTTTCAGCTTTCGTTACTTCTCTTACTTCTGGCGGTCCACATCCATCTCCCACCACATACAACACTCAGACAGTTGACCTTGATCACGGTACGCAAACCGTCTCTGTGTTCATAGGATTCACCGATGATTACTATGTCTTTGCTCTTGACTAATTAGATGACTCAACTCATTATGAAATTATTTTAATTGTACCGGCACACTGGTAAACTATTCAAACATGTTAAGCATGCTTTTGTCTTCTAAATGAAATCGTACGCTAAGGGTAACAACAAGTTTCCTCCGAGATGTATTTTCATTTTATCCGTGTGTGTGTACAACTTTAAATGAAACTTAATGGAGTCCCTTTTTGTCGAACTCAACATTTCGATCACCAAATGTATGAACTTCTAACAATACAGAATGGTTATCAGCAGCTTTGTATGTAAGAAAACCATGGTATGTCGATTCGGAGGGGTTTACTTAAAAACGATGCAACTTCCTGAATTGGATTGCCCTGGTTTACTCAACGAACCATGTCTATATAGGCGTGATCTATCTGGAGGTACACTATTTCAGATCATGACACGATACGCAGAATTTCTGTTGAATATATGCGTTTCTAATGCACTATTTTGATGGAGTTTGCAACAGCGTACGCATGCAAAACTAACGTCCACACACACACACACACACACACACACACACACACACACACACACACTGTACCTACCTCGAATGGCGACAGATTGGTGAGTCGATTGTATTTTGGCCCGGCTGGCTGGGCTTTCGTGGATTCATTATGTGGGTGATAATCTCTCATATAAGTTGTATCCGTGTCCATACAGCCTTTGGGTGGTTCGTAGGCACCTGCATGATGTATGGACTCCACTCTCGACAAACCCTGGGGCCACTGTTTGAAGTCAGCACGATGTGTTGTATCAGATTGGAATGGACTCTCGCTGTGAATGCCCTTGTAAATAGGCTTGCAAGAAGCGGACGGGCCTGTGTGATGGAAGCGGATAAACTGACGGATTGTAACACAAAAAGCTACCTGGGAAGTGATCCGAAGTATCACAGATGTAAAACAAACTTTATCATAAGCGTTGGACTGAAAGTGAAATCTTCTAATAGAAATAACTTGTTTATATAAAATGCGCTTTTAAGGCGAAGGGGTAGTGCATGTAA
>LUCH01001668.1:70671-111717 GCA_013368495.1 Paragonimus heterotremus
AGGCAGGATGAAGCGTTCATAGTGAGGCCAGTTAACCTGGCAGACAAACTTCGCTTTAAAATAGACCTGAGCCTTCATAACGTACGCTAGGTTTCTTGGAAAGGATTTCAACCGAGCCATTAGCTAACTTAACGTCATCACCATCCTCCTCCTCCTCCTCCTCCTCCTCCTCATCATCATCATCATCATCATCATCATCAAAACAGCCGTATATGAGTAGATCGCACTGGTGCTTAAGTGTCACACAATCATGAAGTGAAAAACACGTTCTAGCTTGGAAGAAAAAGAACGGGAAGGAGCAGGACGTAACTGCTAAAAAGAACTGTCTGTACTAAACCATCTAAACTCACGGTGACACCAGAAAGACGGTATTCTCACAATTTTCCCCGTCTTGCGTTATTGAGTCAGCTTATTTCACAGACAGCTTAAACAAAATACAATATTCACGTCATTGTGTTTGATTGATCACTCTCACACTGAATCATCAGCTACCGACTCTGTGAGTTGCTAAGGCCCCAGTCCGAGAAATGACGCTGATTCACAGTGATCAGCCTGTGGGTGAATGGCTTCATTTATCTACACTAGGTCGTAATCTGTTTACTTCACTTCCTAAGCCAGTACTTAATACAACGACCGATTAGCTGACATTCTTAGTACATAGTTTAACAGTCTAATTTATGTGCATATTTAAAGAGTGGAGTAAAGGACTCATTTAGAACTCACCACTAAACATCCGCTACCCAGCCCACTCGCTGTTCACCCGTTAGTACCACCTGATGCGAGCGGTCAAATGAAAACACTGATGGTCAGATATCTGGAGACAGGTCTCGCTTTTTATTCTGGGCGTCCAAGCTTCGCAGCTACAACATAGCCCAGACCTTACAGATCCCCCATATAAACTACCCTTAAGCTCGGTGAGACTCTAATAACCTTGAGATAACCTCAGTCTGCATTCCTTAGAATGTGGAAAATATAATATTTCACAATTCAATATTTCACACTGTACGTGGTAAGAATGTTTGCTGTCGATTTGATGCGTGTGATAGCGTTTTCTTGAGAGCACATTTTCTGGTTTATATACGGCAACACACACATTTCCTGCTTGCTCCATAGCTTCCGTAGATGGTAGTGCATAACGCTGTTGTTTAGCGTTTCATATGAGCTCTTGTAATTTTTGCGCAATATAAGTTAGGTCTTCCAATCTTTTATAGTTTCATTTCACGTCTAGTTCCCGTAGGTGTATATGAGTCTTAAAGATCTAATACACGTACGGTGTAAAACATACCGCCCAGTTTCCAAAGCTGTCGTTGATTAGCAAAAGCTACTCTAACTTTGGATGTATGAGATGGTATTTCGTTCCGCGTAACTCCTCTGCTGGTAGTGCAACTTCTCAGATGTACAAACTGACCGACAGCTTCCATAGTTACATTATCCAACATTGTCTGCACAGTCACACCGAATTCGGCAATAACGGGGAAGTGAAACATGTTTACCAACCGACAGTCCACCACCATCATCACAGCACAGTCATGGAAGTGTTACTTCATATTGAAGTGTTTTTAAACAACGTTGGTATGTTGCAACGGCTAAAACCATTTCCAGAATAATGTCTATTATAATACCGGATTGTAGTTGCAAATATTCCTACGGGTGGCAAAAAATATTCAAGTTGGTGTATGCTGCGTGGTGATTCGATGATGTACAAACGCAAACTATCGATGAAACGGAATCCATCCGCAAGAGATGAGCAGTAATCCGACTGATCACTTTTCCATTCCGGGCTGATTTGAATTCCCATGTTGTTGTGTCACGGTAGGTATCACATGTAAACGAGCACTCGTTTATGTGTCTGCGTTTGAAAATAATTCTTTTCGACTCCATCAGTTCATGCAGCTTGCTGTCACACAGAATTCGACATTCGACCGTAAAAACTAAGAAGGTGAGTGTAAAACTGAAAAATCCGGAAGCTATAGAATAGTCAACATGGGTAGCATTACTTCAGTGGTTCACAACAGTAGCCAATTGATTTACACGTCCAAAACCAGACATTCTGAATTAAGGTGCTCATACTATGTGGACAAACAATTCAGCTGTAGGTGGGAGAGCGACTACATTCGCTAGACATCGTCTTTACGATGTTTTTGACAGATTCTACCGGTTGCGCTCGATTCACAGGCGAATAATAGCAGACCACTTCGGCGATTTTAAGAAAAATCACGGACACATACACTCAACAACTCCAAGGTTATTACTTACTCAGTGATTGACCACTTTTTGCTCAGAAATCATTCCTGGTTGTTAAGAGCGTTTGGTTTCCTATATGATCTATTCTACTCGCCCAAATGGGCAACAACTACTGGCAGCCGTTAAAACAGTATTAAAACAATGATGTCAATCGATCCTCCCATGTCGAACACTACCGATGGCGCAAATGTTTGACATTAGATGAGTGATCGACATGCCAGGACCAAGCATCTGAAAACCGACGTGGGTGTCAGCGGGATAATCACTCCGGGACTGAGGCCGTCCAGCCTCTCATAATCAATAATCCGAGACGTTATAACAGACACTGGTTAGTAAGGATCAATGGCGTGATTGCTGTCCTTGATTAGCTATACTGTTTGTGAAGTAAGTACTATCTCTAGCACGAGGTAGCGAGGTAGATGTCACTCTACTGCATTTTGCGGTCCCTTAGACTGTAGGCAGTTTAATAATGAATACTTGAATTTTTACACAGTATCATTATGTAGTAGGTCATTCGTTCCTTTTCTTTTATCTTCAAACGTTTATTTAGCGGCTGTTTATCACATACGAATCAGTTTCATTCACTGATGTACTACTACTGGTGACGATGATGAGGATTGGGACATGAACATTCAAAACTAAAGTATTTAATGAGTAGTAAATATAAATACAACTCTTCATTTTGAGAGGAACCAATCAAAGTCTATGTGGATCCAAAAGCCACGATCATAATTCAAAGAAGATATCATATCTGCTAGTGACGGCAAAGTTCGATTGATTTTCTAGCTAGTAACCAATTCCATAAATAAGCATCTTGTGTTGTAACTAGCTTTGTGTTCAATCACTGATAACAGACCTAGTTCGCTGACTTACTAACTTCTAATTCTCAATGAACAACTAACCAACTCAGCATGGCATTTACCAACAACATTAGTCTAAAGAAAATCTGAGGAATCGAACACACGTTTCCAAGCATGCAAAGAAACACACGAAATGCAGTTATGATTCCCCGAACGTTGCGCGCAAAACCAGTTCAAATTGATTTTACAGTAGCCCATTAAACTATCAAATTTACGAAGAGATCAGCTCAATTAGGACCTCGTAGACTGTCTTTTGCAGCATTATTCGTTTATCCGTGGAAGTACTACAGAATTCGAAGGCTAGTACTTTCAGTTTGCAAAAACAAAACTTTCATTAGAATATTAGCCACAAGAGAGAATCTACTGCGGCACGTTTAAACGAGCTCACTAATATAGTCAATTATTTCGTTTAGCATGGTATTTGTTCAGAGTTACCGGATGTCTACAGTACACATCGATTCATTAGCAAGTCTGATGTCGTTTAGGATACTAATCAAATCAAGCTCGTTGTTAATGAAATACCCCGAAAATATCCCGTTCAAGTGAGCCGGGCTAGTGAATAGTCTTCCTTCCAACTTATAGTACTAGTGTTGTGATCCAAGAACGCAAATGACACAAGGGTTGTTTATTCGTCAAAGCAATACATATGTTAAGCATTTAAACAAGACCAGATACAAAACCACTGATTTGCACGCGGTATTCGGCCTCAGACCGTCTCGGCTGCCACTGACGTCGATGCTCAAATCCGTTGAGTAGCAGGGATCATTATGAGCGATGCTACACTTTGATGATCCTTCCTGCATTCTTCCTGTGGCTTCTACGATGTCAAAATATATGCTCTGCACCTACAACTGAATAGCTGCGGTATAAACAGTATAATACGATCGCCCATCTTCACTGCGCTAGAAGTTAACTTTTGCTAGAACAGTGTCATTACAGACTTATGGTTCTTGGGGAATCACGAGATGCTAAATATCCACACCGTTTTAAAGTTCCGCATGCTCTCCCATCGGCTGTGTACAATTATAGCAGAAATTGGTGTTGTCTTTCTGTACGGCCTTCTCTTTAATGATGTTGTCTACCTTAGAAGCGTTATCGACCCAACTTGTGCTTTCCGAACCTTGTTACATTACTCTAGTCCATGATTTTATGGTTTGCTAAAGCCGTTTCGATCAATAGAATCAAACTGGATTTGCATATTAGGAAACGGTTATTCGTTAATCTGACCCTACTACGAACTCCATGAATTTTCCTAGCCTAATCATCTATCATTTACCCCCACCGAGATGATTACTGTATATAATGATTTGCGTCGTAAATTTGATACTGATCTGACAGTATGAAACAGTCGCATCAACTGTGCTTCGACTTCACACACGTTTGTTCAGGCATTTGAAAGGAAATAATTGTTTTGAGACTGAACACGGAGTTATATTCAATCACCTGACTCAATTTGCTATGCTTACCTCCAGTTTTCCAATCATAATCACGCATATGAGTTGATACACCTTCCATGGGTACACCTGAGCGTTGCGTGCATTCTTTGTTCACGATTGGTCTCGTACGCTCAGCCACATTGGGTTTCCTATATGCATCTCGGTAATCTGAAATGCCTCCAAACGGAACATCAGGACCACTGTACAGATGGATTGGCTTGCAACTTTGTGGAGGTGGAACACTGTGTGGGTTTTACAGTCAACAAGATTGAGAAGTTTATAAATTAGATACTGGTGAATATGTAATTGAACGCATTTCAGGTCATGCACACTTGAGATCAATTAAACGGCGTATATATATATATACATATATATATAGTAGTTTAGTGAAGGTGGACATAGACAAACGTTTGTTGCGATGCTTTCTTCTCAAACTGTCAAAACTGTACACAGAGTTGAGAGAGTTAGGTAAATATATCCATGACATTTGTTATTGAAAGACCAGGCAAATAGCTGCAACTTAACTGATCCGTAATGCCAAGTTCGTTATTTGTCTGGCCTGCACATATCGGCCACGTGCCAAACTGAATCGACGTCATAGTGATACAGTATCTGAATAAACCTGTTCTCAGTATACAATGCTCTAGACAAAATTGCACCGGCCCCACAGATGAATTTTCGAAGGTATGTTTTTAGGTTTCATGAACTGCATTTATCATTTCAAAGGGTCAGCCGATCAGCGTGTTTGCTAATTATAACAGGTTGAGGATGGCTAGTGTTAACCATGTCTGTTCGTCTTTGTTAGGAGCGGACATTGATCCCCGACTTTGCAGACGGTTTGAACACAGCTTTCAGTCAACTATTTAGTATTTGCACATTCGTTACTGCAAATGTATAAGTAGTATGAGTTTAACACGCATTCTTTACAAAAGATGACAAACGACCACCATCGAGCGAAGATGAAATTCAATCGAAAATGGCCAATGGTGGTTTGTGGCATGCGTAATACGAATGTAACCCCCTACATTCGATAACCTTTTGGATATAAACTTCGAATCCTATTAAGACTAAACAAAGATTGCAAACTCTAATGAAAATGCCTTCTACTTATCTGCTTCAATGTGAATAAAAACATGTGAAGCTATCGATGTCAAGCTACTTGACCAGCTAATATATCATCAAATGCGGTTTGTTCAGACGCTGCGTTTACCATGGTCACGAATCGATCGGATTGGCGAACAACTTACGTAGTCAAACTAACCGACGAGCGAGACGTAACAGACCAATCAAGTCATTGCTAACTGATTGACCAGTGATCTAGTTTATCTGGAATACGTCTGAACGATATCTCGATGTAACTCCATTAGCATCTAACATAAATGTGCTGGCATGAAGATGAACTATCAAAAACGTATGTTCGTCTATGTATATTTATTCTCATTATCTGCATCAATCATACTCAGGATTTGTCTTGGTTCGACCAAATAACGTTTAAGCTGATCAGGTTAGGATAGTTATATTAACGTACGTTGATCATTAAACTCAAAATCAAATACACCTGAACTAGTCGTAGGCAAATTTTACACGGTGAGCACCAGCCGCATTCGATATGGGTCCAGATTCTCTACTGATGTGCTGCAACAAGGACAAAATCATATTGCACTGGACTGGTAGAGAGTCTTATGCCAGCAGAGAACGGGCTCTCATCAACTAATTATTTCAGATGATATAAACACCATGATACATGTATCCACAACCATTTGGATCCCATCTATACAGATTATGTCAGTGAGACAATCAACTATTTATTGCGTTATTGCGTTTTTCTAATAGTGATCATAAAACAGACTTACTAATGTGGTGTGTAATCTGTGGTGTAAGTTGCCAGACCACCAAATGGTTCCGTTGGAGCGGTGTATGCGGCAGCCACGTGCGGCTTTCGTTGTTCGATTTCCCATTGTCTGTAGTCGGCTACAGTTAACAAATAAACGGACAATCGATAAAAAAGTTGCTTGGATTCGTTTCCCAAATAAGCTAAAGCGCATCTTTAAAGAGTCCTAGTCTATTTACAACTAACCAGCCAACGGGTTATGTAAGTCATAGTGTCTCAGAAATAAAGGGGAGAGTAATAACAGTAAGGAAGACCCATATTTAAAAACTGTTCTTTATATTTGGTCGTTTGATAAAATAAATCAACAAGACAATCGATGAACCCAAAATAAAATCACCCAAATGATTGATTATTGGGGCAAACAAATAAATCGACTAATTCATCAACGATCCAACCAGTAATCGGACAGTCAAAACGCTTTACAAATTAACTAACTGTTGGGTAAGTCAACAATTCAGTGAACTTACTAGCTAAGTAATCAAGCTCTGGTAAAATTGAAAAGGCAATTTTGTTTTGAATGTTTGTACAACTTGACTACAACATTTTTTTTTGTGCAATTCATGTCCTGAAAACGTTTAAAAGTTTCAACAACTTTGTTATATTAGTAACGCTTATCTATATCCATTCATTGTCATACGGTCATGGTACAATTAGTGAACCAACTTTAATAATTAATTCAAATAAAAATATGTCAGCAGTAAAAGGAAGAACGGGATGGAACGGATTTGAACAACAAGCCTCAGTTTATGTTGAACTGGTAAGATAAATGTACCTACATCTGGCAGGCAAAATATGGTTTTTAATGGATGACTTAATATGTTGTGACGGTCGAGCGGTATCTGATAGTTCCGAATGACAGTAACAAACACCTTTAATTTACATATGGTATATCATGGGAAGGAAAGCGTTAATCGTATTTCATCGTCAACAGGAGACCAGGTATTTTATTTGATGAAAATTCCAGAAAGGGATGACTGTAGTTACGAACAATAATGGTTTGCTCAAAGGTATTCGCCGTAATTAGAGTAAAACGATACTTGACAACAGAATCACCCGATTATTGGTTAAAATCTGATTGTTAACACTATCGCTGTTTCACTTTGGACAGCCGGGCAGTGTTTCATCTACTTGTATGTCACAAGGCAGTGAGCACATAGCGATGCATTGTTAAGAACTTGGTATAGTCTATCTGTTTGACGCTTATCCAAATGAACACCTTTTTCTATGTTCTGTCTGATTAGCCTTACGTGGACCCAAGAAGTCGGGGAATACAAAAGGACTGCAATTTAAATTAGTTGCAATCTTGTTGCAACGCTATCCTCTTATTCGTGTAGCCATCGGTCTTATGAGCACCACGAGCGTCTTGAGAACGACGGGACGTCATGAGGTTTCGAACAGTGTGAACTGATAATCATGTGAGCCGGAACCGTGAAATCTGTGGGTTTACTTAGACTACAGCAGTTGATTTACTTTCCTATCAGCTTGTTCAGTACAACTGTTTCTGTTAGCCTGCTGTGAGGGAGGAAGTGAAAATCTGACCAATCAAGGATACATGGGAGCATATTCATGTGAAGTGACTTGAAAACAAATTGGTATGCATACCTCGATAGGTTGGTTCACCCACAAATTTTGCACTCAGATTCCTCTTTGACGGTGGTTTGATTGGATCTGTTTTGCAAATTGGTTTCGCTTGAATAGAGTTTAAAAGACAAAACAATGTTTACCAACTGGAAGTTGTTTTTGAACAAATAGTCCTGATGTGGACATGCTGTTACAGGTCCAGGGTTATGTATGGGAGAGTGATACGTAACAATTACTTAAACTGATTAGCCTTTGAAAAGGTTGCAAACTCTAGCGCAATTGTTTCAGGTACCAATCAAATGACTGATGTAAACAGGTAGATACTTGAGTTATTGTCAAAATGATATTGTTGTCGGATGAAGTTCACATTTGAATTATCGTACTGCAGTAGATGTTTTCGAGTTCGAAATTGCCCGCTACTGAACTAAGAAAAAGTAACCTCACATCGCTTACTCGGTTCCGTGACTACCTTGTGAATCGACGCCGGTACCTATATCACTGTCATTGATCCGAAGAATGGATAACCTTCCGCAGACGTCCCTTAGTTTCTACTTCGGATGTATATCATCCAGTGGATACACAACCCTTCAGCTACGCAGATTATGTTAGGCATGAAATCATATCACTCACAATCAGGTTTTAACTTACAAAATGCTGTATGCAATATTTTCAAATCGTTTTCAAGTCACAAATTATTTCTTAACTCTAAAGGGAGTTTTGATATATCGTACTTGTAGGTTTGCAGGGTTTTCCTCTCTCGAGCAATCGAATTGTCACACGTATGCAAAATATTTCGGTGTGACACTTTAGGCTTAAAGGGATGGGAACATATGCTTGTTTTTGCTCTTAATTTGTAAGAAGTTTTGATTATTACGAGTTGAAAAACACACGACTGATCCCATTTTCTGTATTCTTATACATATCCCAATCGGCCCGTTTCGAAACTTACTACCGAATCTGAGTATTGCTCGTGTCAGAACTCGTCAGTAGTGCAGATTCATGCCACTGCCTGAAATTGTACTCCACTCATGCTTGCATAAGACAACTGTTGGCCTTACATAAGGCATGACTGAATAATCGTCCAAAAACGCCAGGCCACATTCGCTCGAGTACTGCTCACATTTAAAACCAGATGGTTTAAAAGTCTGTTAAAACTGAGATCAATTGCGAACGGTGTTTCCTATGATTACTACAGAGAAACAGTTGATAGGCTTTGTAAACGGTTGACACCCCTGTAAGATGTCTACCTGCTATTTTTGAAACTCCTTTGTTCCAGAACATTGGAAATTATTGGCATGGTCTAGAAAGTTCGTGTGCATCTATGTCATATTAATTTGTCAAAATAGTAACATGCTAGACAGAAATTTCTGAATACAACTTTTACGGATTTCTTATTTTCTGTATTGTAAAGTTACTTAGCAAATCTGAAATATGTTAACTATGCTTTGCTATCGTAAATCTACATGATGGGTTTGGCTTAGTCCTCATTGTTTACATTTCGTAGAACAAAAAACGGTCCCAGAGACATTTTTTTACTTTCCTAGTTATTACTTTGTTTTTTAGAATTTTGGCAGTCGGTTTTTCGTTTTTCCCAAAGTAAGATCATTTCACCAGCTGAAATGCTACATATGGAAACTCATCAGTAAACATATGGGACGAGAAAATATTGTGACTTGGACCAACCTGTCAATCAGGTCCATAGTTGTCATGGTTACGAGTAGCTCGACTGTATGGGGTGCTAGATGATTTAATAAGAGGTTCCTCTTGGGCCACAACATTTAACATGCAAATTGAGACTGAATAACCAGGTCTGACAAGTCGGATGTCCTTACATGTCCGAAGTCATGTAGATTTACAAACCATGAACAGTCGTTTGTATACAACAAAAAAGTGCGTGCTTGCCTATAAACAAACAGGTGAATTTTCCATTCAAATATTTTCAAACTGCTTCGTAAACCAACGTCTCTCTCCGAAAACATAAATATTATTTGAAACCCTAGACCTTTCCTAGAAGTTGTGTTCCTGTGGCTGGTAGGCGAAGTGATCAAAACTTTGGTCTAAGGGTGTTGTCAAAATAATGCTAGGCAAAAAATATTTAGCTCTCTAACAGAGGAACAAATTACTTGTATATTCTTTGTTGTAGGTGGACATCCCGTCGAACAACTGTGTGGGTGGTTCATATATTGCATCCTTTTTACAAGATGCCTGCATACTCAGTGGATGTGGTATGAAATCGTTACTAGTCAACAAGAAAAGGAGAGAAAAGTCGAAGTAATAATACAAACCATCTTTTGTGTGTCTTCAGTTTATCAAAAATTGTTAAAGATTTTTCCAGACTGGCCAGTTTATTAATTAACAAGTACTGTTAAAAAATGCACGGAAAAAGTCATCTGTGAATAAGGGAGAAGCAAACGAAGTGTGAATTAGACAGTTCATTCATTTCAAAGTTTAACCAAATGTAGCACAGTTTCACGTTACAGTATGTCGTAGCCTCAGGACCTCAGTGTTGCACAAAACGAAAGCTTAAAACACTGCGTTCCCTTGATCCAGTTCACCAGTAACGATAGAAGGCACGTCGCGAGATGTTAACATTTCGTTTACTCTCTTCAGTCACGAACGCAAAACATTTGAATATATAAAACATACAAATAACAACAACAATAGAAACAAACAACGATTGAGTTTACACAAAACAGGGATTGTTATCAGTTCCAGGGTAGACAAACTGCATGAGTCAACAGTTTATGCGCACACAGGATCGGACGGCGAGTATTGATTAACATCGCATCGGAGAAAGCAAGCAACTTCGGATTCCGATTACGCAACAACACTTGGAACGAATTGGCGGGGTCAGCAAGGTGACCTGTTTCCATGATGTGCTTTGCTATGGATGAGGTCGGATTTCGTCCCACTCGTTTTGTTGCCATTGCCTGTTGTGTCATGGCGCGCACCAACCACTTAAGCATATGTTCAGCCATTCTTTGTTGTAGACACCGATCTGTTCTACCGATATAGACGTCACCGCAACTGCAAGTGAACTGATAGATTACATGTGAGACAGAACATTTCGATAGGACACGATTGTGAATTAGCTGAGCGACACTCCTAGTTGTGAGTAGCAACCGCAATTCAGCCGCCGTTGATTGTTTCCATTGTTGTTGCTATCCCCATGTCCTATATATTCCAATGTTTTACGTTCGTGACTGAAGAGAGTAAACGAAATGCTAACATCTCGCGACGTATGTCTTCTATCGTTACCGGTGCACCAAGACGAAAGCGCCGTAATTCTTTTGCACTATGGTTCTTTTCTTTAGCTGATTTCACTACTTCCCTGTTTTCCTATGTAATGGAAGCTTAATTGAGGGGACAGAAAAAACCTGCAAACGTCAGATGTGCTGGATCCACGAGTACGTACGTTTAAAGAAGTAGCACGTAAATGACCTGTTTATTATACGAGAATCCTCCCAAAGAACAGAAGTCTAAACAGTACAACTAATAAAAGACTTTAAACACGGATCAATATTAGTCCTTTCGAAAAATAGGACAGACCAGGTCACCTGACAACGGAAAACAGTTTACTATCGTATTCCGCTGTATAACCGGGTCGAGCAAATTACGCACTCAATTGTTGTAGTTCCGCAGATGTAATGTATACTCCCTAGTAGTTCAAGCTAAACGGAACCGTGAAGATAACGGATGAGATTTTATCGTTTTAGATGTGATAGTGGATTGTAAATGAAACCACGCAGCCTGCTGAGTGATATCGAAAACGAATTAGTGAATTTGCTGGATTATTCTGCCTTAGTTGCATAGTAGATAGGATATAGGTGAATACTAGGGGGAAGCTGGTGTTTCTTTAGGTAAAATACTTTACTCTGAATATCATTCTACCCCACATTTTTTGACCGAGTCACTTCAGTTTAAACCATTTATAACCATACAGCCCCTCAAGGTGTTTTTCAGCTGTTCAGTTCTATGGAAGTATTGAGGAAATCGGAGGAAATTGAATTGTAATACCACAGGGCACACAATATAGTTGTGTTGATACCACTTTTTGTGAGGAGTTGAAACGTCGCAAAAGCATAAAAACAGGCACCACAGTTAGTCGTCACACTTTTTTAAGTGAAACGATAGTAATTAAAAACAATCCAACCAACTAATAGGTGGAGTTCTGTAGGCGGGTAACTAAAATCTCATGACTGAGTTATCACTTAAAGACAGTGTCCAGAGAAAATAGAACAGTGTACGCTAGTTCAAGGACAACACTTACTTGGCGCTAGTTTGGCTTGCTCAGTAGTTAGTTGACATTGAGTCTATCTAATTCTGGAAGGGTTTTTTCCAGTCAACCCAAGACCAGTTGAAATGTGAAGCAAACATTTTAGGAAACGGAGTTGGTTAAAATTATGCCATGTTCAGTAGGGTTGAAAATGACATATTTTCCACTCGCTGTTGAAAGTAATTGGCCACATGATAACTTTAGATTTAGACACGGGTGTACAGTAAAATGGAGCTTGCATAAGCAGATGAAGTGAAATTCATAGTGTGGGAATTGCCAGGGAAAAGACTGTCTGCATGGTTAAAATCATGGATTGGTATTCTTTCATATCCAGAAACCGTGTGTGTTTATGAAGAGAGAACATCATGCGACAGTTCAAGGTCGGCGTGCTATGACGTGTGATAGTTTGAGAGACCAAATAATCTAAGATAGTAGTCCGCACAGAGAAGCCGTAGTTGTGAAACCGGAGCAGGAAACATATTAGCGGTATGAGGAGAGAAAAAACTGAAAACTATTAGGAGAAAACTTAATCCAGAAGCAGACGTCACTAATAGGCGGACATGAACGCGGCCATGTATCAGATAAGCGTTTCAAACAGACAAAACTTCTCGAGATGATAATTGTAATCGTCAAAATCATTATCAATATTTTCAAAGCAACAGAGGCAGCAACAACAGTGGTAGCTGAAGCTAAAGTTTGCCTACCGTATTTTAAGGAGAAAAGCTCCTAGTTTATACACCCATGAGGCTGAAAGGATATGACTTAGTTTCGAAATCTAAACTCCAGCAGTCTAAAACGTACTAATAATCAACTCGAGTAAAATAACTTATACACCTTCCGAAATAAAGTAATTTGAAGATAACTCAGTCAAACAACTGCAACATTCATACTATTGACCTTAATTAGTCGGTACAGCCATGAGTTAATCAGCCCATTCGACAACGATATCCTTACCGATGTGTTGTATCAGAAGCCATCTTCCCTTCTGCCTGAACTCCACGATGTGGCGGTTTACAAGATTCAACCGGTTTTACGCTGTACGCCACGTATTTGTTCGTGTATTCCGAAATCTCGCATGGTCCTGTTACGGCTGTTTTCTTTGGGTTGTGTGGACATCTATGTCGCCTATGAAACGGGGGTTGAAGAGTGGGAGGGTGGAAAAATAGTATCAACCGAGGAAACATGCTCAAGCCATGTTCAAATGCAAAATCAAAACCAATGAAAAAGAGGATAATTGTCTAAACCTTTTCCGAATTTGCCTATCTGTTATTTAACACTGCGTAACAGTGGTATATTGAATCAAAAAGTACTCAAAGTGCAAACTAGCCCACTATTTGTACTTTAGTTGTTTTCCTTGCTGATCTGATTTAAGTGCAAAATATCTCGTGACGACATTCGTTTTTTTCGTACGGTGGAGGAGAAATCTACCAAAACGTGATCACAAATAAAAAGGGTGTTGCGATCAGAAAAACCAATTTCCCGGTTTAACGGACCAATGTAAATGGACGTCACGGACTCTTTTTATTTAAACTGTTATTTACAAACTATGACTCTCCGATGACGGACCTAAAAACGTTTCAGTTACTAGGCGTACAAAAGCGTAAGAATCAGCAGGTTGAATATTTTCGCTTGTGCCTGCATATATAGTCTCACAGCGTGAGAAGACAGTGTCAGGTTGGAATGCCTAGGTGAGCGCGATCCGTACGGGCGTCCGTAAATTCAGTGATGGGTAGTTCCAGGGGCGCGAATTTAGACCCGCGATACTCAAGGGAGCTATAGGAGCCGTAGGCCGTAGTGATGCGACCAGATGGTGATTTGGCGACTGCGGCAGCGAATGGGCTGGTCGTCTTGGATTGGTAGGCCATCAGCATGCATACCGAATGTTGTCAACGAACAGTCCGCTGGATGAGGCCCGAGGCACAGTACCTTTTGGTCAGGCTCATGGCTGTTATGATTATGATTATTTTATTTAGATAACCTCAGCGATGTATTTATACATCATTGTTTTCAATCATATCACCCAGTAATCTCGTCGTCTGGAAAACCACTCAGTCTGAGTCGCGGTGTTTCTTTACCTCTTCTTTTCCTTGACTTTCAGCGTGCGTTGTACGCCGAAAGATTTTTTGACTCGAAGTGCAAATGTCGACGTTCTTTCGCTCCCTATTCCCACATAAAATGTGTTCATAAATCTCCCATATTGAGATATTTTTCGCTCGGTATTTTTCATATCTTTCTTCTTGGCTTAAAGCGCAACATTTGAGTCTCTTTAATGCACACCTGTGAGAGATAACGGCTCCACCTTCAAACCACCCTGTCAACTAGTTAACTACCGTTGGCTGGTTGGTTAACAAAGACCTCCACTCACACGCCTTGCGGTTTTATTCCTTTGGGTTTATATTGTCTGCGGGTTGTGTGAGTGGAATCATAGTTGGTTCAGCCCAAGTCATTGATGGTGACGGTCTTTGTGCCCCAGTCAAGGTAATAGGATAATCCTGAAACGAATGACACTAACTGTGGCGGCGTAGTTTACAACATAATGTTTATATTTGTGGTGCCCAGCATTCATGTTAATCCTCTAGGGTTCCCAGCTGCAGTTATGAATTCCTCTTCGTTTGTTATGCATGCGCCTTTCTGTGTATACTATCTATTTTTCGCACGTTATGAATTTGGTGTATTTTCTTTCAGCCTCGTAACCAACTACAAGCGGTGGCTTCTCGTGCTTTTTCGTCGATATTCTATCCTTCTTCCGAATTTCATGGTTATTCTGTCTTCATTCTGCCAATTAGTAGTTAACGTCCCAAACCGGTCTGCACATTTTTGATTGGCATGGTTTTCAATACCACCGAGGAGGCGCTAGCTCATTTTTTGTTTGTTTGTCACTACCACCGATCCTGAAGAAGACTGGAGCCAAAAACTTACCACAACTATAATCGTTATTGGAAATATGTATACTGGTTCTAAACCCAGCTGTGTCGGCTTCGAGTCAGGTCAGTGCTGTTCTGGTTTTTTGATGTCTGTTTTGACCACAACTCGATTCCTTCTATAGAACAGTGTCTATGACATTCGATAGAGTTTGGTCATATTCAACTCTCTTGCTGCTTACAGACTTAGTTAGCATAAACAGCATACCCGACAAACTTCAAAAGCTACAGCATTTTCGATTTATAGACAACGTTTTCATCCATCCGTCATTGATAGCATGCGTGGTGATGTACCGCCGACCTAGCAACCATGTCTCGAAATCAGCGTACCTACGTGGTTTAATTACTTCGATCGTTGGTAACAGAATTAAAGAACGGTTAAAAATGACTGACTAGTTGCGTAGCTGCTCACACGATCAGCCCATATGATGTAGACCAACAGTAGAAAATGCTGGTGGTTGAAAGCCTTCAGATTAACTAGATGTTCCCTAATGGTAAAATAAATGACCAGGCATAGTATCATGACAGATTTTACGAACATATTATGTATGGTGTATTCAAGTCATCATCACACAAATTTAAAACGCCATAAACTTCACAGATGAAGTAGGCGAAGCACAACACAATTTCAGTGCAACAAGAACTTTGATACTGTTTACTGGTTAAACTAATGGGAACTTGGAACGTGTTAACCCGAGTAAGTCTCTTTGATAAGCCGATTGAAAATTGTTCCCATATATGTTTTGTGGTTTGCATTGGAAAAATGGCTTGTTTGAATATCAACTGAAGCAACAAGTAGTATTCGATGGTTCGGTTAATATAACTTGAACATAGTCCATACCGTTTTCAGAGTTTGATAGATTTTTCTATTAGCCGTCTTCAGAGGAAGCCCCTTACTCGAGTTGGTGCTTGTCACCAGTGCTTATTTTTGCTACTAAGAGAACTTGAATTTCCTTCACCGTTCTCAAGAGGCAACCGTATTGAGCACTATGACCCTGATCCCGCGGTAGGCCCGACCAGGTGATTGCCTATGGATGCCCACTCCAATCCGTTTGAGTAGTGCTGGGAACTCTGCACTATTGATGTGCTCTAACCAGAACAAAAGTAAGGTCTGTTGTTTCTGTTCGAAGGCGGCTGACTGAACAGTCTAACAGAACGCAAAATCTGCAATCAAGTTTGAGTAATGTTTAATTTATATCAATAAATGTCATTGGAAATGGTTGTGGATACTTGTATACATGTCAGTGTGTGACGGTTTCTAGTAGATTAAACATACTACTAGATGTGATGGATAAGGCAAGTTCGGAATTCGGTTTTAATCGTACTGCGTAGGAATGTCAGAGAGCGAACGTTTCAAAGTAGTCACCGTTCAGAATTGAATGGAATGCGAAATGCTGGCCTACAAAATGCCGCGGAACATTTTGGTTGTACTACACAGGTTGTCGCACGGACATTTCACTTGGGTCTAATTTCTGTCAGAGTTCAGCTGGTACCTACTCTGGATTGTGTCACTCCATGCATTATATTAATTAAGTGCATCTGTTTTCAGTGGGTACTACTACCTATATTGAGTGGTCAAAGGTTTGTCTCCCTCAGGTGCTGTAAACTATTTCACGTTTTGAATACGTCTGTACGACGTTTACCAAGTCACGCTTCGATTAAACATGTTAGGTATGGTGAGTTTGTAAGCAAATTTCAACTTGATATACAAATGTGAGGGTTTGGCATCAGGTGTGTTGTCTGTTAATTTCAAAACTAGGGTAATGTTCATCAATCTATGTCACCTCTCACGACAAGGAAGTATCTACCTGAAGGTTAGGTGTAGGTGTAAGGGACTGCCTGAGGGACATTGCCACTCTACCGTTAAAAAATATGTCCGTTAAGGACAGGAGGCACACAATCCTTGCCTCAACAGTGATGTCTGCATTCGGTTGTACAGATAACAGCAGACAGAACCACCTGACAGACACTGTTGAAATTAACTGGCGGATACCTCACAATATTCAAGGAGGCAAAAACTGATATGATGACCGCATGTTTAGGGAATGTTGACTAATCGTCCACACTGTTTGTCAATGTCTCAAATCGACTTAAAGTGGGAGATAGAAAAACGAAGATTGACAGTGAAGAACTGAGGATCAGTCACTGTAGGCTGTGTTTAACTCTCAGGATGAAGTTCTAAACTCACACAGTCCGTAATCGGAGAAGTTATGGGACACAAAATTAAGTCAGGGTAATTGGAGTGAAGTTCTTCGCTGATTGTCCGCAAATTGATTAGAATAAACGCAGTGGGATAGTGAAAAATATAAGAAAGCAACTGTACTGTAGATATTACATTGTTCTGGCTTACTAGTGGATCGTTTCGATGCAAAGTGTATTGTCTCAAATGCTAAATGTCTGTTTTTGTGTAAATAACTCATTAATTCCTCCCTTTCCTATTAACTCTGACTCAAAATGTATTTTAGCAGCTGTTGATAATACTGAGTAGCTCCGTAATTTCGGTCGATGGTTTGGTTATTTGGTTGATTATTTGTTTGACTGGGTAGATTGACTATGAACAAGTAATCACTAAACACGATACGAGTTTGGATGTTGAAGCTGACGTTGGAGTATGTAAATTCCGTTTTTCATATCTATTTAGTGTAAACAGCAACAACTGATACGATGCTGATGATGATAACGATAATGCATAGGTTCATGTGTGGACGATCAACTGTGTACCTGGTTGCCAACATTGGATTGTTATTCATTTACCGTCAACGAGTCCTCTTTAAATTTGCCTTATGTTAAAAACCTCCAACGGTTTTTGTGTTGAGTAGCTGACGATGTAATCGATAAACTGTTATTACTGGTTGGAAGTGATTTGTTCGGTTTGTGCCTTTCGCACGCGATAGTCAAATTTCTGCAATCGTACACAAACAACGGTCTTTGTTTGGACCTACATATGTACCTGCAGCCCACTGAAGACATAAATTCACAATGGACTTAATACTGATATGTCTTTAAAAAAAACTGTGTTGCAAACATGTTTTGTATCACTTTCGAGTGGATACAAAAATATACCCAAATCAGCACGATCATCCGCAGCAAAATCTTGATGGTTGATATTTACCCTCAATTCACATCCATCCACAAGAAAGGAAAATAAAAACGGCTCCAATTTACTGAGGAAAGATGAAGGAGGGATGAGATTTATTTCAGGATATCTCTGCACAAACCTAAACGATTAGTAGCATATTGTCTACATCACGGAGATAAGTAATTCAGATGTCACAATCGTACAACGACTTTCTTGCTGTGAGTGTCCTTAGTTCGCTGAGAATCTTAGCAAACAGCGACACACATTCACATCACTATCGTTGTTTCACCTAGACAATGTAAAAGCAACCTGCTGTGAGCATCAACACTTAGGGTCATTCACTGAAATTTTTAAAGTCTTCTTTTATCAATATGAACTCAAATGCGTCTTGTCGCACGTGAAGATCTACGTACTTAGTCTAACGATATAATGTTAAAAAGTAATTGCTGGCAAATTATGAAGCACTCAACCCAAAAATCTTTGATTATAAAACATTTCTTGGATTTAGGTTAATTAGCCGGTCCAGTTGGCTTCTATAGTGTTTTGATATCTAATCAAAAGTCACTGATGTGAGGGTCTGGGTGCTGAAGGCGCTGAAACAAACAATGTTACGCATGTGGGGGATGATACCAATTCTATAACTGAATTTTAACATGGATACCCAGTCCCTGAAAGTTACCACTGTTTTGTTGCTATGCCCCGCTTATACATGTGATTGATTTTTGCATGTGCGACCGAGGATGATTTAAAAAATGTTAACCTATCGCAGTGTTGGTATTTTAGCTACGTTATCGAACAATACGCATTGTTGTATAACTGTTACCATGACGACGAAACGTAGTTTAATTTCAGTTGATTAAACTGACTTGTTTTCATATTACCTGTCATTATCTATGGTTGTAATGTACGCAAAACCCTCATAATTGGGACAATCATATTTTTAGTAACACGGATTAGGTAAATATAATCATGTATCAGTATACGATTACGAGGTCATCTTGTAGAGTAGGATCTCTTAGTGCCTGAAATATGAATGCGAGCAAATTCAAGTGTTTTCGTTGAAGTTTTCGTCATCACCGACCATTAAAATGACGATGAGCATGTTATTGCACTCATAAATCGACATCTTCTGAAAACTGAGAAACTGTATCACATCTTGCTAATGCGGAGGAAAGTTTCGCCGAAGGATTTTGAACGAAGAGAGATTTCTGCTTTGGGTGCAATAAACCAGAAAAGCAGAACTTTTGTGGACGTCTCAGAAGATTAAAAATATGTAATGGCTAATCACGTGGTGTCCTGCGGAAACGGACTTCAGGAGAAATAATACGAGAAAAGAAAGCCCCATAACTTTTTAATAAAAGAGAAATACCGTGTGACCTATTTATATGAAGCAAAATAATGCGCACTGTCGAGTGTGTTTTGACATCCTACCTTTCAAACATCACAACTTACAGGAAAATAAGACATCCCCTACTATGTGCTTATAAGATGCCACAAACAATGCCACTGCTGATGAAGTGAATTTAATGAAAACAAATGCTTCTGAGTGAGTGCCCTACTACCTGGACTGATCAATAGCACGAGGTGTTCTGCTTTGTCAAAAAGATGGTATTTCGAAAAGTTGGGATAGAAAGAACTTGAGCTACTTGTAGTAGATTATCCTATGAACGTGATAGTGTCATGAACAGGTTCTATGTGTAAGAATGTATTAAACAAAACCTTCTGGTTTGTTTAGTCGAGTAGCCAGTGCGATTGAGGTAGGTTGCACACAGTGAACGGCCAGTTATGCGATGTGCAAAAGAAAGTATCCAGGACAATTAAACTGTCTATCGTCGTGAAATATTCCTTTTTGTCTCTTAATTTTATTCTATAGCTTTATACAAAATTGCGTCTTCAAACGACTTGTGACTAATTTTTATATGGATCCAATTTGGAACACCATTCTGGGCTGACAGATACTACTGTAGCTTTAGAGACAAGTTCATTTTTTCATCAAGTCACCTGTGACGTGAAGCCGGTTCTTACTACGATCTAAGCGATGATTTGAACCAAGGTTGCACAAAGATATGCCCCAAAACCTTGTGAACCAGTTGCAGCAAATTCTTGTTGATAGTAGAATACTGACTGAACAACTGTCAATAACAGCTAACAGATAAACATCATGAACGATTGATCCCACAAACTACTAACTAAATAATGGACAACTGTTTCAACCTTGTTGTGTCTCATAAGTTACACGAATTTCGAGTAAACGGAACTACGGCCAGTAGATAGGCGGAAGATTGTAGTCCAAACACCTATCCAATGTCGCTTATTCATTGATCGTGGGTTCGGTTCTCAAGTGTGTGTGGTGCGGATGAAACCCAGCAAAGTGAAAACATCTCTTCATGACGTCGTTATTGGTCACTAGGATCACCTGTTTGCAAAACCTCTGTCAATCGCTTCTACAGCTGTGGTGGGTGATCATTTGTTTACAGCCAAAATAGGGTTGATCGATTTCAAAGTATGAGAAGAAACAGCACATCGACCAAAGAAATGTATGCATCTTTTCTAATATATGATGACGATTGTTCACTACAAAATGGTTTGCTCTATTTGCCTCAATTAACAGACCGTTTATTGACAGATCTCCAAGATTATTGTTCTGTGCGATCACCTCTGTGAAACAAGATGTTCTGGAATTAAACAGTTATTAATAACTATGTCAAAATTTTCATAGTAACCGAATGTGACCAGCCTTAGAAGAATGATACACGCAAATCATTCTTAAAGGTAGCTGCCTGGAATAAATGAAATTTGTTTTGTTGAGTGGATCGGGTTTTTGGTGTCACAAGCAGTTTCGTGACTTTATACAGTACAATGGTTTGTTGAATTTGTGAATTCACTTTAACAATTCCCTCCGCTCTCATTTATGTCTCTGTGTACTTGAATTTGCTTCACCGTTGTTTGACAGTTAGCTAGCGGTATCTGCCAAAAACCAGTTGCCATCTACAGTAATAACGATCGTAATCGTTTACTGTCATTGAATTGCATCCGAAAGACTTTTTGTATCGACTTGAGACCTATTGGAAAGTTAACTAGATGATAGTTGCACGTATGATTCCCGGAACGCTTGAAACACCTGATGTGAACGAGCAATCACTGCTCCTATTCATGAATTATAAATACAATAAATGAACATTAGAACACTGTGATACTTCTGATATACACATGTGCAAGCAGCGTTATAACCGACCGGGACGCCTTAAGTCATAAGATGAACCGTAAGAGAGCATTCGGAACTTTAGAGTGAGTCCAGTATGACGATGCACCAAACTTGACCAGTTCCAGTCATTTGGCCAATTGCATACATCTGCCCGTTCACCTTACAGGATCAGAGAGAGATGTTAGACAATTGAGACCATATCATGACCACACAGAATAAATACCTTGACCAATGGTCACAATGGCGTGGACGTTGTCGTTATTTGACCGAGTTGTCTGTGAAGTGGGGGCATTTAATAACGCGGGGTAGTGAAAGCCATAAGGAAGCTGTCTTGCTGATGAAGCCTTACTCTCACTTGCAGCTAGGTTGTTTGTTTGCGTGATGTAGGCATCTTGATGTTTTATGTCTGAATATAGATGTAGCTATTTTTAGTAGTTAGGTCCCTTCACCTTTCCCTTCTTTTTTCTTTCTTCTCTTTCCCTACACAAGGTTTGCTTTTTTCTTGTTCGTGGTTGTGTGGTAGTTAAGCATCAGTGTGAACCACTGACGTATCGCTATCTCTGACGATGATGAATCATTGTAATGTCAGGTGGGTTAACCTGCAAAATGCCCTTTCTGTACATACTCTGTGCGCTAGTCGGAAACTTTGGGTAATATGACTGGCAGTCGAGATTTGTGATACTCTTGTTATCACCTGGTTGTTCCTATTTGACGGTAATTTTTGCGATCTCTCTGTAGATTGTTAATAGCGCACTCCAGTACAATGCTAGTAAACATCAGTGAACACAATTTGTAAGCTTATTGTTGTTGATCCTCAGTTATGAAGGTTGTATGCAGCAAGTATCGTCCGTTTTGCCAAGGTTATCTGTATATTAGATAACTACTAGTAAAACTCACTGATATGTTGCTGTGGATGAGAAAGATTGATGTCTGCGCAATTGTGGTGGTTCTCAGCAACTTAAGTGGCAATGAAGCATGTTAGTGGAGGATAAGTAGATGGGACGACTGTGAAAGTAGTGGGACACAATGACTACGAAACGTGACTGTTTAGATTGGACCACCATTAAATTGGCAATGTTTAATGTTTTTGTCGAATTACATGGAACGGCTGACAACTGCAACTGAACAACACTGAGGTTACGGGACAAATACTAATTTTTTAAGCTCAGGCTGGTTTAATTTTTAGTCTCTGAAGGCACGAAAATCAAAATGGCTGGGTCAGATACCAAGGGGGCCAGATATTTACATACTGCGACCAGCACTCTTTTGGTCAAGTTGCAGTAGACCAGTCTAATCCATAAAGCACAAAAATGATGACTTGGCTTGAGAGACTGAAGAGAGTTGTCGACATGTAAGTTACTGTAGACCACGTTTCGTCTCACAAACCAAAGACCATCACCCATACGGTCTGTTGATGTTGATGCTTGTCTAATATTTTACGGTTTGAACAGTGATTGAAACGAACCAAGAAAAGCTGCAAGAATGTATCTGTCTTGGAAATGTCAGTTTAGTTTCAACCACATGCTGGTTGTTTGTATGCGGGATATAAGAGCAATGATGTTGAATCTTCGAGCCAGACTGATTAATTACAAAACAACAACTGGGATTTCAGTCCCTTCAGCTCTTTTTTTCCGGACTAGGACTTTTTAACCTTTAGGGCAGCTGGATGACAAATAAACATATGTAACAATCTCTTATATGTTTCTGTCAGTGAACAGAAGGTTACCGATGACAGTGGCGACAGTGACTTCTTGTGAACAAAAATTAACGTACTACTCAAAAATTCCAACATTCACGTTAGTCAGCTTCATTCCGAAAATACAACGATGTGTTCATTGAGTATTGTTAACATGGCCCAATTTTGGAAAGATAGTTGTAGTCTTTGATTTACACACGGTAATGTTATTTTATCTAAACAGTTATGTAGAGACTTCTTAAATTTCAACATCATTATCATTGAACGGTAGGTTTCACTGGTACTTAATTGGCACACAACCATAAAGTGAAAAGCAAACCCTGTACTGGAGGGAGGAAAACAGAAAGCGAACAGAATTGGATCTAACCACTAGAAAAACAACCGTATATTTATTCAAACATTCATAACTTCGCCTAACTGTAACGTTTTTTAAAGCTAGCCTATTTTTCTCCGTTTAGAAAATTGGCTAGTCATCTGGGTTCTACTTACACGAATCAGGCATTTTTGAAAAGACTTGTTTCTGACTTTCAAATGTTTAACAGCACTCATTAGGAAACTATTAGAGGTATACTTTTCAGAAGGATGGAGGAGTGTACTTGGTAAGAGAACAACAACAACAACAGCAATGCTAATTCTGAGATTCCATTAAAAATTATGCAATTACACTGATAGAAGTGCACTGCAAAACAGCGGCTTTCCCGGTCGATCAGTAAAGTTTGATCATGAAACTTGGGTTGTATTAAAAAATAAATTCCCTTATAAAGCAATAAGTTAAAATCGGTTAGTGTAATGAAATATAAAAGCCGATATATATAATGGATATTTGCTGAAAAATAATGTGAATTTCAGAGCATAGAAAAGTTTTAACTCTAATCTGGGCATAAAATGGAGCAGTTGTTTTGAGCGTAGACAGTGACAGTCAGTATAAGTATGAACTTTGTTGGACCGAGGGGGGGTTGATCGCCTGTGGCGTCCGCACAGTAGTGGCCTATGCGTAACTATAGCAGTCACATTAGAAATACCCGAATAAATAATAATGTGTGGAAAGCTACCAAGTACGGATTGTTTCAGTTTTCTCTCTGTACGTATTTTATCCATCTGCTGGCTTAAATCAGTTGGTATGGGCTCTTTAATAGTGTTTGGATTACTGATAAGTAATCAGGGATTAGGTTGACACAAATTGAGCTTCACTCACAATTGCACGCAACATTATCATTCAGACAGAAGTTATCAATCAGGGCCTTTGAAAAATCATTGAATTAGCGTATGACTGTTGTTGAATCTCCTCCTTGACTCAACCAGGACCCGAACTCGTGTGTAGATTTACTTGAGGCACCCACGTTGACCACGGCCTCATCAATTTCACATTAGTCACGACTACCTTCTTGCTTTTACACACTCAGCCCATCCGTTCTTGAGCGATTCTCAATTTCACTGAAACTTTCCAAGGAAAGGTAAAATACTCCTAACTCAACCCAATATTCCCGTTAGATTTGAGCAGAAACACAGATATTGTAGTAGGACGTTTCTTCTCAAAATCCCGGTGGAAAAAGGGTGGTCAAGCAATGTGGGTAACATACTTCTGGGGAACTGACTAAGATTTCGGTTGTCTTTCTAAGAATATCAGACAGTTATTATTCTCAAAAACACAGATAACATATATAGACCGTTTTAAGTGACAAGTAATTACGATACTCAGCTACCTTGGAAAATTTTATTGAACTAGTAGGGTTGCTGTACTGAAACGGTGACTGAATTCTTGACAAAATCAGCAGGTCGACTCTCCTTAATCGACAAAAATCATATATCCTGACAATTGTCGGAATTAAAATGAAAAGTAAAACTGGACATTTATCGAAACCCATCCGTTAGCTTATTTGTAAAGTTGCAACCTGGGTGGATGATTTGTTATACACCCTTATCTCCTCGCTTTTACCCAGAAGTAAGGTTATCATCAAAAACATGCCAATTATGCAAGGTTTATCGGAAAGATGGAACTAAAAATTGGAACTCTGAAGGAAGCTGATATAATAAGAGGTCGGTGTAGATAAAAATCTTTTTAAACATTAAAACTGACGACAAACATAAAAAGTAGTTGTGGAGCAAAGCAACAGATATGAGACTAACAGTAAGAAATTGAAGGTTTGACAACAAATTTTCTAAGTAGATTGTATGATTCTTCTACCAAAAGCATATTCCATCCCTCTTGCTTTTATCACAAAATCGAACAGTCACGGATTCATTCTCTTGGTTCTTGAATCTAACCATGTTTTACGTGGTTAGATTGTACGTCAGTAGATATTTATTGAGAAGATGGCTTATTTAAGAAATAAAATGGAATTATACAATCTTTATCTGCCCAAATCTGTTACCGTATGAAAATTTGTTAACAGTATGCCAGAAAATCTTTGTTAGATTCCATCTGAGCATCAGAAGAAGGAAATGTTTCTTATTAGGTCTTAAGCAGAATTTTAGAAATCACAGCGTTGGAGACGCTGGCCATGACAACCATAAGTAGAGTAACAAGTGTACCTTCGCATACACAAACAGAAATCACGTTGGGCCAAAGCAACCATGCTGAATATAGCTAACTTGTAGGATGGCAGTGCATATCACAGGCACACTACCGGACCTCCTCTCAAAAGTATGGAATAAACTAGAGATAAAATAACTACATGATTTGTTATGAAGTGTAAACTTTAGATTTAATAGCGTGTAATGTCACTAGGCCCTTTCATTGGTGATGACTAAACATTTATTTAGAAGGGTGTATCAGATGAGTACATGAGGTGGCTATTCTGCAGTCACAGTGCATCGAACTTGCGGACCATATATATATATATATATATATATATATATATATATATATAAGTTGGCAAAAACCATCCATAACATCTTACGTACTAACCAGCATGATAAATTAAATACATTAAGTAATACATACTACAAAATAAGTTGATGCGTCATAACAAAAGCGAAGCGATGACTGCAAGACTTTAACTCTCTATTAATTTATTCGGACTTTTGAGAATTGCATCAGTCTTACTATATGGTTATGGTCTGAATAACAACCAAAACTTCACACAAGCCTAACTTAACAATGGAGCTACGCGTTGGCTGGGTCTGAGGAAGGAACCGGTCCCCAAATAATGCATTCAACAATCGGGTACACGCATAAATCTCTCTACTGCCAGCTTATTTCGATATACGAAGGCCTTCTTAGGTTCCCTGAATAAAACGGGCAGGTATCACCTGCTTAGTTAAGGTCACTGTAACCGTTCAATTCACTTGTTAGAAACGTTATTCGAGATGGCAGTTTGCCACAATCAGTAGCGCAGCTGTGTTTTTATCACTTCTAGTTTTTCCTCAACAGTGTTCTACTATTTTTCGTAATGTTTCTTCCTCCTAGTTTATTCCACGATGCCACTGCGGTGAGCAGCCACTTAAGCTAAATTAGCTTTTGGCCATCATAAGCATCATCATAGACAGCAATACATCAGTGGTTCACACTGATGCTTAACTACCACACAACCACGAAGAAGAAAAAGCAAACCCTGTGTAGGGAGAGAGAAGAAAGAAAAAAAGAGGGAAAGAAGAGGGGACCTAACTACTAAAAATAACTACGACTATATTCAAACATAAAACATCAAGATGCCTACATCATGCAAACAAACAACCGAGCTGTAAGTGAAAGTAAGGCGTCATCAGCAAGACAGCTTCCTCACGGCTTTCACTGGTCCGCGTCATTAACTGCCCCCACTTCACAGACAACTCGGTCAAATAACGACAACGTTCATGCCACTAAGCTTGGTTAGCCATCATCTCACCTAACGTCTCCTGCGACCGACTCTATGCGTCTCGAGGACCCCAGCCCAGGATACGAACTCGATATACAGTTAACTTTGTATGTAGTAGCATACTTCATAAAAGAATGAATTTAGAATGGCAAGGTCAGAAGAACAACCTCTTATAGCACGATTTTTTTGAGTGATATTTGTTCGTTCCTTGCAAGTTTACTGATCTTCCTCAGATTGTTATCCGAGAACCCTCCCTATGCACTTTCAGAAAACTGGGAACAAGCGATAATTAATTTTTGGCAATTTGCTTTATTTGTCATCTATTACTGGTTATCTTGCAGTGAGTTAATATCGCATACGATGCTAAATTTTGCTCAGCGAGATACCTTTATAAACCACAGAAGTCACAATAGATTCTAAAATGTTAAACCCCATCACAAACAAGTAGGGCAGTTAGTTAACAAATATGATACCTACATTTGCAATGTCAGCAAAAAACTTAAATGCATTTCTCTTACTCCGATCTAATATGCACTTTTTTTTCAATACATGCCCGAATGTATTGAGGAGGGTTCTCTAGCCTTATTAATTTGTAAATGGTTTGAAACCTGAAGGTGTTTTAAAGAGGTCTGCGGTGGTTCAGCCGATATTAAAGCACAAACCAAAGACCTGAAAGGTTAAAGACAATACATCTAAATTAATTCTGTCCCATTAAAACCGGGCATTAGGCATATCGACTCAACGCTTTCAAAAACCGCTAGTTACAGACCAAAAACCTTAGTTCTGTTGTGAATGAATCAATCAGGAAACTCCAACAAACCAATGGACTCACAACCACCTGTGCAGAGAATAAATTCGATTTACATGGTGCAGAAAACTTGACATGTGACCTATACACCAGAATAAGACATTACCAGAAGAAGCAGGTAGTCCGTTCGATTTTATTGTTTTGTTGTTGAGACGGTTCAGAAGAGAATTTTGATTTCCGTTTGTTTCGAAGTACTAATTGAGAATACAGTCAACGAAGATGTTATTGTGCCAGAGTTGTTAAAACTGTCTGTTGAGTTGGAGAATTCACACACACTGACAGTCTTGAAATTGCGAACAGGGCAGTTGCGAGTGCGAATAATTAGATCGGATCGAGAGAAAACAACTTTCAATGCCCAGGGAAGGTAGCATCGGTTCAGTATCACCTCCATTGGGGGTATCGAATACCCATCTAGGTCCAGGCGGTTAATGCTTTAGGTTCTGGATCAACTACCATCGTCAATCATCATTCAAAACTTTAGAGAAACAGCATGCAGAATGAACATTTTAGTTACAGTGAACAGGCAAGAACGGTTTGTTTTAAAGATCGACGGCTCAAAGGTATAGCTAAGGAAGTAAAACGTGGTATTGCTCAGGTGAAGAGAACGTCCAACCGTTACCAGGGAATCTGATAACCATTTAGACAATCCTGGCATCTTTGTCAAGCAGGTTGTCCAAACACTTTCTTAGTCACATTGACTTCAATAGCCAATTTATCAAGAACTGGAACGTTACCTCGAACTCTCTGAAAGAACTTCTACAGATGGAGTCCGGGATTCAGTAGTTGGAAAGAACCTACCAAATTTTTTCGAAATGAAGTAATTAACGAGGTAAGGACAGGTGAATTCAAACTACCAGGTGGCTGAGACTAAACTCACAATAGCAAAAGGTGCAACTGGCATGAGACTCAGAGAAGTACTTAGGAAAATAGAGGGCGTTTTAGAAGATGTCAGTCGAGTTTTAACGCTGATTGGGAACAACTGTTCAACAAGAGAAAATAATTGTTTGACGACTGTTTGAAACTTTGGGAACTAAAGACAGTAGTCGGTTGTCCCACGTTTCCACTTGAAAATTGCTCACAAACCTTAGGGGT
The DNA here is from genome assembly GCA_013368495.1 of Paragonimus heterotremus. NCBI lineage: Eukaryota > Metazoa > Platyhelminthes > Trematoda > Plagiorchiida > Troglotrematidae > Paragonimus > Paragonimus heterotremus. Next base: position 99,558 of record LUCH01001668.1, read on the forward strand.
GAACTATTTTGGCAAAATTCTCAAAGAAAACTTCCTTGATGGACTCTGCTGCTGTGGTATTGTGTTTTGCAATTCTTTATGTGTTCAAAAATGAGCCATGTTCCAAATCTGTCCTGAATAATGACAGGGTAATTTCACAAAAATGATTATCAGAGAAAACATAATTGAACTACCAATCGCCCTGAGCTAGATTCAAGCAGTGCAAATGAAGAATGCCATGATTCTAATGGTGACTGATCAATTTTCGACATAAGGTCAACACAATGGAAACGAGAGGTCTTTGGAATTGAAAACGGTCTCAACATGACAAATAGACCTTTGATTGCACAGCTGTTTGCCAATTTTTAGTACATCTAAAATGTTATGTCTTCTGGATTTGTAAAAACGGGTGAAAAGAAATGAACGAATAGTATGAGACAAAATTGCACGACTGCATTAGCGACGGATTTCTTTGGGCAACACGTCAGCTATAACTTGCAGCGCCCTGATATTGAGACAAGGAGTAATCCTGGTTGGGTTTCCTAACCAGTTGTGTGACGTGGCTGTCGCTGGGAAGTATTGCGAACATGTACCATCGTGTGTATTGTACAAGGCCTCATCCATGATAAATTTGCTGCTTCTCTGAACACAAATCTCCTCCGTTGCTGACATCGGTGTGAGGGCAAGGTGACAAAACCTTTGAGATGGGAGATCGCGTACAGCCCATTGTGGAACATCATTTATTGATGACAGTGAATTTCGTTGCGAGTATGTCTACTTAGAGGCATACTAGTTTGAGGATGGGGTATTATAAGGTCGCCGGCATTGATATCGAAGTAAAAGGGAGCGTTGGTTGTGTCTCTGGGCAGCTGCAGTCATTTCCTAAAATCCACTCTTATTGCTCGTCCTGAAGATTTAAGCATCTTTTTGTGGACGGCTTGGAGACGAAGTTGGTGGGTCAGTCTCATTATTAGATGTGTTCACAAGATTTTGATTATTTGCTGGGTTTCTAGAGACGCTGCCTTCACTGCGTGTATCAATTCTAATAGATCAGCAGCTGCGTTTATTGGCAAAATTCCCATCCATTTCGACGGTATGTCTAGAACCTTGAATGCTGTTGTGAAAGAAGTGAACATTATGGTGGTTTCACTTATTTCCAAAGGTCGATCGTCAAGAAAAGTGATATATCTTTTTTTTATCTGGTTTCACGTGGATTCATTGAGTCTTCGAGTGATTCATGGTCAAACCGATTTCAAGCAAACTATCACGCAGATTTTCCAATCTGATTGCCAGTGTTTCTCTCAAGGGATCTGTCAGTATGATATCATCCGTATAGGTCAGATAGTTTAGTTGGCCATCCACTATGGTTAGGGTGAAGTCGAAATCAAAGGAAGATGAGACAGGTCCATGACAAACATTTCTTTTCAAGAAGAACCCTACCTCTCAAAAACGTTTGCTGGACGTGAGAAGTTACTCGAAATTGTAAGTGAACCGTGGGTGGCGGTTGCCCTAATTAACGAGTCACGGGATATGTGATGAAAAGCCTAGATTATATCGTTGTTTACAAGCCAACAATCGCGGTATGTCTTGTGAAAAGGTCACAGTAAACTATGGAGAATCGTTGTCACCTCAAATGCTCCATCTCTCTGTAGGAAGCCAAATTGCTCTCTATCCGAAGGAAGCATGGGGACCCAACGGTTAAACAGAATCTCATAAAGGCAACTTATGACCACCCAACAAATAAAAATCGGACGGAAGTCAGATGGCTCAAGCTTAGGTAGAAATGTTATGCAAGCAGTGTTTAACTGTGGAGAAAGGGGACAGCCTTGACGTACGCCGCTCTTCGTGCTAAAACTGTAAGACAGCTCACCATAAACCCTACCCTCAGCCCAAGTATGGGAGTAAAGCGATGACAGTGTGTTCACATACTTGGTCGGTACACCTCTGCGTTTAAGTGATTCTAAAAGTGTAGATCGATCCACCGAATCGAACGTACCTTTATAGTCGAGAAATACGGCAATTGTTGACCGGCGGTGCACAGGACGCTGCTCCAAAATTTGACGAAAGGTAAAAATATGATCTGTACATCCCCGGGCAGGATGAAAACCTGCTTGTTCTTCTCTAATGTTTAATTCCGTAACTGAAATGAGTAGACGAAATATAGTGGATGCTAGGACCATAGAAATGACTGGGGTAAAACTAATCCCCATATGGTTTTCGCAAAAGCCCCGGGATCCTTTCTTGAATATGGGAACTATTGTCGCGTCATGAACGAAATACTGGAGGATTGTCTACGGCACTCAAATGATGCCGGTGTGGAACTCTAACTTTGTGGAAGGCTGAATGATCTTGATTATGCTGACGATAAGGTGTTTGCTGTTCGACAACTTTCAAGCGGCACACGCAACGCCAAACGCAATTTCGCGTTCTGCTAAATACTTTGGAGTGCGTTTTGCAGCCTCAAAATGCAATGATTCTGCAAGATTGTTTTGATGACGTAGATATAGTGATCGTTAGTGAAATCATGGAGGTTGTTGACTGATTTATATACCTGGGAAGCTGCAATAGAGGCGGTGGCAGTGCACAAAATGAAATAAAAGCGCGTATTTCCAAGGCTAGACCGATGTTTACTAATCTGAGGCACTTATGGCGACAGAAAGTTATCTCTCTGAAGCTTAAGGGTTGCGTATACCAGACAACAGTGAGGGCTGTATTACTTTACGGCAGAGAAACATGGCCCCTCAGGGTAGAAGAGGTGAACCGTCTTCAGGTGTCTGACCACCAATGTCTGCGTTCAATCGTTTGTATCGGATGGTACCAACGAGTAAGCAACGAGGAGGCTAGAAGGCGGGTGTTTGGCACTGATTGTCAGACGAGTTTTTTCGTCCAATCATTACACTTGCACAGAATTAAGTGGTTAGTTCATGTACTAAGGATGCCAGTTAGTCGTTTGCCACACCGAACACTGTTTGCCATCGCTGCGGTCGGTTGGCGCAAGGTGAGAGGTGGACATGTGATGAACTGGCGTAGACAAATGAAATCGTTCACGAAGAGGTTGGTCACGGTAGGTCGGGTTCGCCTCCCGAGGTGGAGCCCTCACGACTCACAGAATCGGTGGCTTGGGACGTTATGTGAGATAGTGGCTAACCGAGCCCAGTGGTGTGAATGTCGTCGGTGTTTAACCAAGTTGTCTCCGAAGTGAGTGTACTTAATGACGCGGAGCAGTGAAGGCCATGAGGAAGCTGTCTTGCTGACGACGCTTTACTTCCACTTACAGCTCGGTTGTTTGTTTGCATGATGTAGGCGCCTTGATGTTGTATGTTTGAATGTAGACGTAGGTATTCTTAGTAATTGGATCCCCTCCACTTTCCCTTCTTCCCTTCTCTCTTCCTATATGAGGTTTGATTTTTTGTTATCCGTGGTTGTGTAGCAGTTAAGCGTCAGTGTAAGCCACTGATGTATTTATGTCTATAATCATGTTGATGATAATGAATTGCGGAGAAAGTTGTTTACTAACCAATAGATGATAATACGAAAATCTAACAGTGATAAAAAGATGTTTAACAGCGTATTGACCAGCGACCGTGTGGCTTCTCAAAGGATCTCGGCTGCAACCGTGTTTTCCAGCTTGTCTGTTCTGTACGCATGATTTTGTGTACACCTGCAATGGAAGACCTGATATAAACTCACTGCCATTTTCTTCAGTCGTGCGACTAATTGCACGCAGTGAATGCTTGCCCTTTTCTTAACGACACATCTATTATTTCATTCTTCAAGGTCGTTTAACCCAAACCTTTTCGAGCGTTGTTTAACACACTCGAAGGTTCCACGCACTTTTCCCTTGGCGCGCTTTTTGAGCGCCGCCGAGTGGGCTGTAACCCATCTCGCGCTTCTCTTTTCTTTTTCCTATTGATTGTTGCCGTTGGTCCCAGACTAGGTTAGGACTAACTACTTATTTCCAAATACTGCTGGAAACATACGGTTTATTTCCAAATCTCACGGTGTCCTCTAGTTCGATGTCTGTTGGGACTACGTTATGATTGCTCTTCAGGAAAGGCGTATTGAATTGTTAGTGGACGAGGGTCTGGCGCACACCCACTTGTCCACTGCAGGTTTTACAATTCTCCCTCTCTGTTCAAAACACTTTTTGTTCACGTTGCGGCTGTGGCAGTAGTCAACATCCCAATATGTTTAGTTTTTATCTCGGCGCCTCTGTGTAATTCTTTAAACCATGATCTCCGCCACATAGAAACTTATCCTAACGCTTAAACTTAGTTACACGTCCAGGTGTGCTCAGAATGTATGAAATGTTACCTCAGAGAGAAAATCACAAGATTTGTGCCCTCTCCTCTTCTTATTCACTGTTATATGTAGTTTCCAATGTCCCTTCAAATTTTTGAACTGAACCGCTGCTTTAAGTCAAAATTTTCACAGCATTCACCTTTTAAATTGTACTTGTGAAATAAGCAGTCGCTAACTCTGACGGTTTGTTTATGTCACGACTTCGCACAGAACTTACATAATTCTTTAGTTAACCTTAACTCTCCGGACAATGCACTAAAATGAAAATTTGTGACAGCTTCACTGAAGTTAGCGCTAAGAAACGAAAAACCATCTGCTGATTCCTTTGTACGCCAGTAAAAATTATAAATAATTTGCTTTCCACCATAGCCGTATGCTAATTAATTTTGTCTAGCGTTATTTGGCGGGTGGTACAGAACAATACTGTATTGTCTCCACGAGCGTCACAGTATCTCAGTAAAACCCGCCAGGATATGTTGTTTGGGCTGTTTAAGCAGTTTACGGGTTCTTCACACCTTCTGCTTGGCGCAGCATCGAATGCAGCCAGGTAAGCGTGAACCCATCTTAATTTTTATTCATTCCTTGGTTCCAAACTTTGTTAAACGTATACCTTGACTGCCTTTCAGGAAGGGAGTTCCAAAATGTTGATAGACGGGGTCATGTGCGTCATCGCTTGTCCTCTGTCAGTGACAATCACAAGATGTTGGCGTGAACATTTTGATTCGTATAAAACTGACTGACCTAGATTACACTGACGACAAGGTGTTGTTTGGCAATTTCATAGCAGCACAGACGACGCTAGATACCACTTTGCGCCATGCCAAATAGTTCGGATTGCGTTTACCGCCTTAGGAAATAGGGTTTCTGTAGGACTGTTCTGATTACATAGGTTTATTGTTGGATGATGGAGGTATGGAGGTTATTGATCCGTCTGTTTATTTGGAAGCTGCATCAGCGGGGACGGCCGAGTTGTACAGAATGAAGTATAATCGTGCACCCTTAGGGCTAGGGCGGTAGTTGCTGATCAAGGGCACCAGTCGCAACAGACAAGCACCTCTCTGAAGTTTAACGATCACGTAAATAAGGCAACAGTGAGGGATGCACTAATATACGATAGAAAAACATGGTCACTCTAGGTTGTAAACGTGAATTGTCTCTAGGTGATTGACTATCAGTGTTTGCTTTCGACCGTTTGCACCGAGTGGCGCCAACGAATATACAATGAAGGGGCTGGGAAGTGGATATTTGTTAGTGATCGTCAAACGGGTTCCTTGGTTTGGTCCTTACATATACGCAGAATAAGACGGTTAGGCCATGTACTATGAATGCCAGTTGATCACCTGATACAGCGAACCTTCTTTGCTGATACTACGGCCGACTGGCGCGGGGTGCGGAATGAATAGATGATGACCTGACGTAGAGAAATAAAGTCGTTCATCAAGGGGTTGATCACTGTGAGTCGGGCTTGTCTCCCTGGCTGGGGATCTCTTGACTTACAGAGGGGGTGGCCAAAGACGTTAGGTGAAATGGTGGCTAATAGAGCTTGGTGGCATGAATGCTGTCGTTGCTTGCCAGGGTTGTTTGTGAACTTATTGTACTCATTGGAGCGGGACAGTGAGAGCCATAAGGAAGTTGTATTGCTCATGACGCCCTACCTTCTTTTGTAGCTCAGCCATTCACTATCAAGGTATAGACATCTCAGTTTTGAGTGGTTGATTATAGAAGTAGCAGCTTATAATGAGTGCCCTCCATTTCTATTCCACGTTTTCTCCCTGGCCACGTTTTACTTTTTTTCTACTGGTAACTGTATGGTACTCAAGAATCAGCGTAAACCACCGGTATTTTTTAAGTACGACGTTTATTACACTGGTGCCATGACCAAAGTCTGTCCTTAGCGCTTACCACAATCCCCAAACGCAGTAATGCATTCTGTTTTTAGTGATTACTCTTTAGGCCAACATGTGCTTACTAGATATCAGCACAAATGATCTGACCAAATCCAGGCGAGTTGGTTCTTTAGTCGCAAACTTGCGCACCAGTTAGCTAAAGCGATTAATCCAATGAACATATGTATTCGTAAACCCATCATGGGCTACCAATGCGGGTTAATTGTTCGAAAGTGGTGGACTGCTCACATTCTTTAGTGTGTAACAACGTAAGCCAAATATGCGTGATCCATAATGGAATGCTTTTGAAGTTTAGTAAGTTCGCCAAGAAAACCATATGTATCGCACGGATTGAATAAAAGTAAATTACTCCTTTCCACCTTTTCCATAAAAGGCTGCTAACTAATATGAAACATATGCATGTATTTTATGAAAAGCACTTCGCATATTTTAAAAAATAAGCAGTTACTCGGCTTAACTGAGGTTAATGCAGTACAACTGGTGAGCTGGACAGTATAAACGACGTATTAGGTTGTACTTGATACAACTAGTTTTAACCTTGTAGACTTAAAAGTGACCTCAGACGCCTTGTGCACTCTACTACGCCAATAGACTCCGGTGTAACCAAAATCCTCAGCGGAGTGGTTTCTCGTTTGAAAGTGGGCCTCTGTGCGGCAAATAGCGAGGAAACTGAGAGGGTATATAAAAGTAAGAATTCGTCGTAATCCAAAGTAATCGCATACAGAATTACAGTCTGTACAATTTTTGGGAATATTATTTGCAGTTTTCTCATCACAGAAAAAAAGTGTCTTCTGTAAGCTTGTTAAAAAATACATCAGCTCACCTCACTTTCAGAATATTAACGATTTTGTTTCAGTGAGGTACACTGCTGTTTTGGTTCTTGAAAGGTTCATATGATGTCTTATTTGCGCTTGTTCATGGGCAGAATAAAATAGGTTAGTTGTGTTAGAAGCAACAGAAGGCACGTCAACTGCCGTGTGCTTCAGGAGTTTTAAGAGGTTTCTACAGCAAGGGCTATTGTCAGCATCCGAGTAGGTTTAGACGAAGATTGTCAGTTTGTTCGGCAAATTTGTGAGTTACTCTCAATTATAATCCCTACAGTTGTACTATGTTATCTTCTTTTATATTGATTATTGTCACTGGTTTTTGAGACTAGAGCGTAAACCGGAGAAAATGATCAGACGGTCATATTATCCAAGACGTTTTTGCCATCATACCCTTTTGATAAGAATATTGTTGGCTGAGACCGTGCAACTGGCGTATATTTTTTGCGCAAATTGTCATTCTGACAAACTTATATATTTCTCTTTATCACCATAATGTGCCTGTTGGCCAACTTTGCAGGAATTCCAGCGGACGTCAACATACGGGTCACATAGGTTTACATGACAGAATTGGCCGAAAAACCGAAGTATGAAGTCTACTCTGGCAACATTGTGAAGAAATAGATACAGACAAATTTAACAAAGGAACCTTGACATTAGTTCACCCCCCGAACGACCAAACTATGTAGATCACGGCTAAACAGGCAAACTAAGTTTCAGCATTATATAGACAACATGCTTACTGGATGCGGAAGCAAGCACACCCCTATTGAACAGGTGTGCGCATGATGCAGACGTTTATGCTGAGAGTGGACTGACAAACTACAACGGCATATGGTGGTATGAATGCCCGACAGTCGTACAGCTGGCTGTATGCTGGTGATATCATCAACGGATTGAAAGCTCGCAAGTATTTGAAGAAAGAGTATCTTGATTGGGTGTTGGGCGATAGCTGCGACGTGTGAGTGATCCAGCAGTGGCTTTGAGCGCCTGCAACTAAGAGTGACTGTGTATTCAGAAAAGTGATCCAGCACCTAAGAAAGTCACAAGACTTTCTAAAAATGAGTTATCCGTGCGGTACGTCAAGCTCGCAGTAATTGAGAATGAGGGTGACAAAAAATGTGATAGTGGATATATATATCATAATCGTCACTATTACAAACTGTAGCAAACTTTTCGCGCATGCCCTAGGGTGTTGCCCCTGATGGGGACAAGTTGTGGACCTGGACTTGATCAGGAACATATGACTGCTCTGAAAAGGGCAGTCAACATTTAATTCATTCCGTTGCTGTTTTCAACTTGAAACAAGAACCCGTAACCAAGCTCCTAGAACTAATCTTCAAGTTCTTACAGTGGGTTTTACAGAGTGAACTGGATAAGTGGTAAATGTATTTAATAAAAGTTGTGCTGTGATATTGCTGTAAACATATCGGGCCGTAGCTCAGGTGTAAAGGGCCTTGACTTGCTATTTTGTTGGTTTCATTCCGGCGGAAACCAATCTGAATAGTCAGAACACTATGTATAATCTTGATCAATGAAGAAGACCCTCTATTGCAAAACGTGCGATTAACCGAGAGTATAGGTGAACTAAGATCACACATTACGTTCTCAGTTGTTTGTAAAGTATCCATCCCAAAGTAAGGCTGCAGAAACGTTCAATTTCGTGCGGTTTTGGAGGTATAATAGATTTTGTACACGAAATAGCACAGCAATTCCTAATGAAAACTATGTCGTCACGGTTGTTGCTTAGTTACACGTCAGAATTATATGTTCCGCCTGTTTTCCTGATGGTATTTCCGGTGCTAAACGGTCTGGTTGTTTCTACCTACGGTGTGGTGTAAACATGCGTAACACGTCTCGCCCTATCATTAATAAAGTGCGTATTGTTGTGTTTGTTGCTCACTGATCATGCCTTAATGTAGCTGGCCAGGTTGCTAAATGTTGCGAAACTGAAACATCATAACCTCTACTTTTTGTGGACCTCCATATCATGCTGTCACACTCGGATTAAGTGTATAATGATTTCTGGTCAGCATACCGGAGTCATGCTATAAAGACTTCCGTGGGACCACTGAACAGCCTCGAGTTTGGGGGTGTGTGTCTCCCGAATACGAAGGCTGGTTAGACGATTTTGATTCAAGCCACTGGTTCCACGAAAAATTCAAGCGCCTCACGGTGAGCTGTTGAAAGCGACGCTTGTAAATTAGATTACAGACTGTCTGCGGGAATTATTATGTCCACGTTTGATATTAACCAGGGTACAGCCAAAATTGTGCTAAAAGTAGCGTTTGATTTGGGTGTAGGCTTGAATCACATGGTCTATGGTGGTGTTTGTTTGGTGTTCATTGTGTTAACTTAGAAACTACACATGTTTATAGGAACGGCTAAGAATGGACTACTGCTTTAAGCGACGTCAAGTTCATGACGACTCCTCAAAGGCAATCCACCAAAATATTGTCATTGTAATACAATGTTTTCGTTGTAACGACAATATGTATACACACTATATGTACATAGTGTATATATAAACATTTCGTACGCACACATATGAGCATTTCTTTCGAATCGTATGGGGGGTTGTTTAAAAAAATAGTCTAGTAACATTAGGAAGAATACAACACAACATGACTAAATTCTACCTGCTTTTATAAATTTGTCTCAAAAGCCCAAAAAATCAAAGACGGTGTGTCCCAGGTAGCCGGCCTGCTAGAGCTTACTAGCGAAGATGGTGAAACATCTGAATTTATGGTTGACTACTACAGCACTGTGTTTGTTAACGGCCTGCCGGACCGTTCCACAGCGAAAAGTGTCAACACCTCTCGGGGAACCATCTACGGTAGATACCACAAGGAATGCTGTGCTAATGAAATTTTGAGGGATTAAAATCATATCTTTCCGGCCAGACTGTATATTTTATTTGATCCTTGATCACGTGGCTGCGCAGTTAGCTGTCCCGCTACGCATCCTGGTTAGACAGTCAGTTTTTGTAGGAATGATGCCGGAAAGCTGAGAATCGGCGAATATTAATTCTGTCTTCAAAGGTGGACAGCGCAATCAGCCCTGAAACTATCCCCTGATTGCCATCGTACTCTGGGTGTCCAACATCCTCAAAACATTAGTCCCTGATTCACTATATGGACATTTCTTAAAACAAGATTTCTTCTGTAGCGAGCAACATGGCTTTCTCCACAGCCGCTAACGTACTACGAATTTGCTGTTAACTGTAGACCAGTGGACCACTGTTTCCAAGGCTATGGGGTTGTTGCTATTTACTTTGACTCTGCAAAAGCTTTTGATCGAGTGGACCATTCTGTTTTACTTGACAAGTTCGGCGGTTGTGATGCCATTGGCAACCTACTCGGCTAGCTGGAATCTTATCTATCAAATTGTTCCCATCGTGTGTGTGGGCTCCTCCATATCCTCTGCCAGACCCAGCCCCAGTGGAGTCCCAAAGAGCTCCATCCTGGTGCCACTGCTCTGCTGTATCTTCACCAACGATCTACCATCTGAAGTGTCGTCTCTGATGATGCTGTTTGCCGATGATATTAAGATTTGGTGCATTGTGCGTAATAACTTTGACGCGAGCTTCCTACAGGCTGATATTTGTGCTCTTTACAGACAGTCTGAATCAAACTCCATTGAATTCAATACCAGCGGGCGCACAGTTATACATATCACGAATAGGCACAATTTCCCTTACCGCTGCAGGTCGCGGACGGAGAGAAACATCTCGGCTCTGTTGTGATACACAACCCCTTCAGTTCTCCAAGTACTAAGGCCAGCGCCAAGAAACGTGATAGCTCACTGGGGCCTCTGAGGCGTATGTTCGGAAAATTCGGACGATTATGTCGTAATAATCGGTTATTTCCCCAGAAAAGTCCTCATATTTCACCAGTAAAAATGGGGCTGTGTGCTGTTTGGGCCTGTACAATGGCTCTATTCTTCCTTAACTCAAGCAAAAAACCCTTATTCGATCTCTCTCCTTAAAAATGAACAAGCTTATTTTGGAAACTGTTCAGAGGCGCACAACAGAAGCAGTTTGTGAATTGAGTTTAAAACCTTACCATGACTGGCCTGACGAACTGAATCTCTTCTCTCTGGAATACCTCAAACAGAGAGATGACTTAGTATTGACGTTCGTAGTTCTGATGGTCCTTAACCATGGTATGGATGCATTCATACAGATCCCTGCTTACTTCCAGCCAGTTTATCATGATATAAGTGAAAGTCAGTAAATTCCACTTTGAAAAAGTGGTCAATATTTTCACCAAATGTAGTGATGTTCGCTCAAAAGCAATCACTGATGTATCGCTGTCCATGACGATAGTGATGATGATGATGATGATGATGATGATGATGATGAGGATGATGAAACGCAGTCATAATTTCAGTCAGTTTCTGCTGCAGATCACTCGGACGGAATTCCTTGGAACTATAATTTTTATAGAAAGTCGATACAGCAGGCTTGGGCTTAGACACAGTTTCTTCTCGGCTCGGGTATGCGAAGCTAGGAACTATGCTGGAATATATCGTGAATGCCACAGCGGTGGCTGCGTCCAAAATTCATCTGAACCGCCGTTCTGACACTTAGTCTGTGCCTCAACATACTCTCCAACATACAACCACATGAGCGTGTTTGTTTGTCAAATACTTTAAAGTATGTAAATTTACATCTACTTATGCAATTTCACTAATGCATGCCTGCTGTTGTTATGCGCATCAATGTGTACAATAATAGACTAGTTAGCCTGTTATTATTGTTAGTAACAATAATATCATTAAATAATTAACTAATAATAATTATGCATTTATAAATGCATAAATAAGCATAAATATATTTGTTCTCCACTTTGGCCCTACAGTACACTCAAGGAAGGTTGCGATATGTACCCACCCTTCTAGTACAAAACGTTTTCAGCTGGAGAAACGGAACCATCAAAAGTTGTCGTTTTCTAGTTCCATCCATCACCCACGGAACCAGTTGAATGAAAAAACTAAACTATTGTGGTCTTACTATACTCGCTCTTGGTTTTTAAACTTCGAGATAACCTTATACATCCTGTGTCTACACACAGTGACTGTGTGATTATTGTTAATGTCTATGAGACAGCTATTTAAGTACTAAAATAACGGCGTAGGCTATAGCTA
>LUCH01001669.1:0-23948 GCA_013368495.1 Paragonimus heterotremus
ACAATGAAAACAGAGAGTCAGCGCGTTGACCCTTGTGTATTAGTATCGACCCTGGAAAATAAAGTGTACAGGGAAAGCACGTCAAGCTGGCGGGGCGCGGAGCGAGTTGGGATTCTAGCCCCGGAACGGATATTACAAGTGGAATAGCTTGACCAAAACAAAGGTGGGCAAAAAGCCAAAATCATCACAAATGTACAAATGGTTGCGACTATCAAAAATATCATTTGTTATAGTCGCTACCCTTGGACCTCCCTCAGGCATCAGTTCTTTTCGTATAAGGCTGTTAACTTCTGCAGCAGCCTTCCTGCTGAGATCGTCAGTAGGGCATCAAGCGACGGCTTCAAATCACTACTTGATTCGCATTTTCTAAAATACCTTTTATACGAGTATTCTTAGCTTGTTTTGTGATATTTACTGTAATTCCCAAGAGCGGTGCTACACCTTGTTTTCCATGAACGCCTATCAGATCAACAGACGCCCACTTGAAATTGAAAAAGAAGAACCGACTGGATCCGGGACACTTGGCCCTCTGCCTCGAACCCGTGCATCAATCGCTGAATCGCTGAATCTATCACTTTTCTCGGTACTAGCTGCATTCTCTGTGAGCGGTGCTATTTTATGTCTTTTGTGATTGCTTTCCAGGTCTACAGACGTCCGTCTAGTACCGAATAGGCCTAACCGACTTGATTCTAGGGCCTCGGCTCTTATGCCTTGAATGCGTGTATTAATCGCCGAATCAGCGAAAATCCCATTAAGGTTATATTACTGGAACCAGTTAACCAATCAACTAGCGCCCTTGAGGCAGGGCATCCGCCATTTTAAATTTGGCGTTGTGTACTCCGGTGGAGTCCGTTCATTCTCCTACTTGTTCAATCCGGGTCTGTTTATTTTGTGTAAGGTGCATGATGCCTTTCCCAACTGGTTTACATCTTGTTATCTGTCCAACTGATTTTGGCGTTACTTAATTTAATTTGTATATATACCTTACTTAAGATTTCATTTTCAATTTTTGCCTGTTTATGTGGATTCCACCCGAACGCAGACGAGTGATTTATAACGCTGTCACCACTTTTTGTTGCACTATAAATATACACCCCGTGTATCTGACTATATAACGTAATCCAAGCGGGATTACGAATGTCGTTGGGGAATCCACAAATGGGTTTCAAATGTAGATTGTATGAAAGTACTTCGGGCGCTGGGAAGATGTTAGTTAAACTATTTGCAGCATTCTTGTAACCCAATTTAAAACAACATGCTCATGTCAACTGCTTTGGCCAATCATGCTAGCTTGCACCGGGACGCATAGGGATGGTGTTGGAACTAGTTCAACCCGTATTTTTACCCGAGGTCTATAATCGACTATGAAAACAAAGACTTAGCGCGTTGACCCTTGTGTATTGGTATCGACCCTGGAAAATAAAGTATACAGAGAAAGCACGTCAAGCTAGCGGAGCACGGAGCGAGTTGTGTTGTAGCCCCGGAGCGGATATTACAAATGGTATAGCTTGACTAAAACAAAAGTAGGCAAAAAGCCAAAATCATCACAAATGTACAGGTGAATGCGACTATCAAAAATATCATGTTATAGTCGCTACAATGGTTGGTGCATCTCAACAAGCTTTGCTTTTTGCACTGGGAGGTGTTTGTTCCCATATAGCACATAACGTCATGTGTTAGAACAGATGTCTGAACCTATAAATGTTTCTAACAGAAGCAATGAGCACGCCCCTATCTCTTCTGAAACCGAGACGTTTAACGCCTATGTTGATACAGACACTATGGACCTTTGAACTGTCTTCAGTGATTCAATACAAATCAGACAAACGTTGTATTCCTAGTTCTGACACGTATCCTTTTCGGAAAAGTAAATAACTACGTCATGTCGCGGATACTGTCAATCACTTCATTTTGCCAGAGACGAAGACTGTCATTGAGTTTTACCGCACGGTCATTTCTCGCCTATTCATATACGTGGATTTCTTCTCATTATAGTCGCATCACCGTAGCAAGTCAGGTATAACCTGGTTACCATGTCTTGGTATTTTTTACGGACGCACTATACCGCGACTGATACGTGGGATACACTAGTGTTCAGATAACTGAAACGATAACTTTGTTGATAGAGATGTTCGGGCACAATTGACAGTGGTTACTGACATGACTAGCGTTGACTGAAACAGTAGAAGACAAATTTTTCCACTATGTCTTTCTTTTTCTGGGTTTTCTTGAGAGCTTGGCATTCATTGTTCGACCAGGTGCATTTTGTCCTGTTCGCCTTCACTTTTACTTGTTAGTGTCAGAATTAGTGGGACTACTTCTTGCTGGTCCGCCTTTTTTATCAATCCTTTTTCCCTCTGATGACTATATTTTTGGTGAATGCTCTGCGCAAATGCTTCGAAGAACTTTACCGGGTAGTGGTTGCCGGCATAAACGGGAATGGCGTTAGCGATCGTCAGTTTCATTGTTCCAGAGCTGCTTCAGACGTTTCGGCTGCGAGTGCGTGCTGGCTTCAACATTTGACGCTCACCTCTCTGTCCCGTCAGGTTGGCTAACTTTTTTCACACGGTGAACCACCAGAGTGATTCATTTTCTGGGACGCGATAAGCAAGTATATCGTTTTGAATACCTTCCATGGCTAGATTTCAATGAACCCGTGCGATCTGATATCGGCTGAATGCAAAACACACGTTCACTTATGGTTGTTAACAGCAACCTGGTGAAGAACTTCCAGGGCCGTTTATAGGCAAGCGCTCACTCGAGGCGGATTGACCCAAACTATTGCATGTGTAATTAGCTCTGTCATTGTCACCGCTGAACCACTTGATGCTTAATGCAGGTAGAGATGACCTAGTCTACTGACAGAGGACAGGTCGTGGTCGTGTGTTGTTTTCATGTGTGTGTACGGGAACTTGAACCATCTTATTTTCAGCTATAAGGCTGATGTTGACGTTTCCTGAATCTTCAGGAGTGCACGGTAACCTTCTCCCTGTGGTCATGTTCGTAACATAGACCAACCATGTTTCTCCTAGGTTACAAGGAGGTTAAAATTTCGTCCGTTTATCATGGTTTAGGGCCTGGCCCCCGAATTTGCCTTACTCGCACCAATGAATTGGGGGAGATTATAATGCATACTTGATGCTTACGAGTTGTTTTATATTATCTGTTTGTGGAGAACCACCAAACCGTTTTTTGTTTTTCTGCATTTTTGAATCCTTAGGATCTGTTACGTTGTGTTTCTTTTGTTCTCTACCTCATCATTCCTATCTTCGTGCAACTATGCTTATCTTCAAATTCCACTTTGCATTCACCCTATCGGCATTTCCCTAATTGCTGATCGCTTTCACGTTGGTATCACTTGTGTTGAGTTTTGGTCAAGTTGATGTGCTCATTTGGTTTGCTCGGGTTATTAAGTTTGTTCCAAAAGTTCTAGTCCACGATTGAGTTACGACCAATCATAGGAACACTGATGGGATTTCATCCAATCGTTCCAATTCCACCTGACTCTCGAATTTCCATTTCGTTTGCTAGCTCCATTCATTTTTTTCATTCACAACAGCTACGAGCCTGCCCGGAAGTTACTGACACTTGCTGTCTGAAACGGTTTTTCCAGTCCCACATACTATACGTCTCTTTCGATCGGTCGACCATGTGATGCTCACGATCTTTGCACAAGCCTTTAGTCAGCTTGCTTTTAAGCTCTCAACAGTCAATCATATTTGCAGCCAAATAGAATCAACTGACGCTTGTGCGTTGGGATTTCTCGATGTGACACCCGGTGCTGTTGCCTGTGAACAACGTCTTTCGGAGCGTACTTCCTCACACTGTGCTCCGATATTCGCCTTGATTTGTTCCTAACGTTCGTTAGACTCTTTAATCCGACTTATTCTATGTAGTTTATTAGCTGTTACCACCCATTAGGCCCTATATGCACCTTCGCTTAAATGCCAGTTGCTTATTTTACACTCGTCAGCACATGTTCTCTAAGACAATAACAGGACAAAACAAGCATTGACAGCAGAATAACCCGAGCCTGGGTGGTTAATTCAAGATGTACGACAGTCTAAAGAAGTGGCGTAATCTGTGACTGACTGCTATATGACTGATTTATACTCATGGCTGAGGCACACAAGGCGACCTCCGTGTGATGCTGTTTCGTCCTTTTCTGAACTTAAGCATGAGATGTAAACATCATGAAATGAACATATTTGAAGACTATTTGTCATCATTTTTTCATCCTTTTTGTTTGGGGGTCAAACATCTGGGATAGACGACCATGTTGGACATTCAAATACCTACTAATACGATGGTGTCTGTGTTTGGCTTGCTTCAGGTGGTCGTCGGGGACGTTCTGAAATGTGTCTTTGACAGCAACTGATCTGTTGCTGGTTGAAATGTGCGCCGATATAATGAGCACACGGCACTTTCCTCACTTACTTCAACAAATTTTAACAGGTGTACCAAGTCTGACGGCATAGTCGATTGTTCACTGGGATTCGATCGATTGAACCGTTGTCTTGCGTTGGAACTCACTGTAATCCCCATTGTGAGTTGGCCGAAAGATTGAATTTTGACGTCCTCTAAGGCTGTGAGAGAGATTTAGTTGAATCGACTGTCGTGTAAAAGAGCGCCCACTGAGAAGCTTTGTTTCGGGGCGGCCTTTTCCGATAAATAGTGCACCAAGGTGGTATACAAAAGAATTTTCAGCACATGGAGTGAACTTTGGTCTGACAATTTTTCTGTAGTTTTTAATTTTTAATATTTGTTACACGTGACCTGTTTCCATAATTTCATTAGTTATATAATTTTGGCTTGGGAAATTTTTCTTTACTGAACTGCACGGTGTGATGGTCACTGTATTAGTTACTCATGTCACACAGTACAAGGGCTTCTGGGCTATCAAATCTGTTCCTTTGTCCTTTAAGTTACTTGTTGGAATTTGCTCGACTTACTGTTGCAGGGAAGATATACTAATTCTGTCCATTGTCGTACACCCGCTGCCGTCTTTAAGTCAAAGCGTTTAGTTGGGAATCCTGATCATTCGTCTGTCTTTGCTTGGCACTCCCACCGATATGTCAGCCCACGTGTAACCATGATCTCATACATTACTTGTAAGTTTATACAGCATAGGTCATCATACATAATAAATGGGATAGCTGTATATGCCGAAATTAACGAAGACAACAGGCCAAACACATTCGATTCCTCGTTCACCGCTGTGTTGGTGATAATGACCAATCTGTTAACAACAAGTTCACTGGGCATAGGTTTTATGAAACTGGTTTCTGTATAGTTTTGAAACTCACGATATTTACGCGTATCATATAGACACACGTTGTTCACACGGCACTTTGTACTTCATTTTTCAGAATTATGGCGGATGGAGAAGATCAAACGATCACTCAGGTGAGTTGTGAATGGAATCTGCTTAATAAAGATGTGTGAATGCAAATTTCTTATTAACCTATCGTTTCAGCGTTATTGTTTGAGCGTTTGGTTGATCTGTTTGATACAGCAGGATCGTGAGAATGCTCCTTCACAGCCATGTGGCATCAAGTTTTGTCAGTCTCTACTGTTTTTGTATCTGGATTTAGACAGTCCGCCAGCCCTTGGTTTCCACTTTGGTATTACAGGGCGTTCGCTGTTATTACGCGACGCGCTAGGCTGCATGTGAGTCGGGTAGTTTTATCAGGTTAAACAACTGTAAGTTATTGTAGAGCTGTTACGGCAAGTAGAGCTCGAACAGACGATCATGTGGTTTTCAACCGGCGCCGTTACACCATTGGGACATCGAATCACCTGTTAGCTAACATACGGCGCAGTAAACTTCGTGATAGCTTGCACAGCTTTATTTTACTTGTTCAGCCAGTTCTATCTAATTCAGAAGTTGTGTCTAACGTTATTTTCATCGATGTTAAATCCTTGCTGTGCTGCGTAGTCATCAGGAATAGATAAAAACCTAAAATGGTCAGCTTCAATAGAACGGCTGGACAAGCTTGGTGTTTGTTGTCTACAAACTGAGAGTCGTGCGTTCAAACCCGAGTTCCTTGAGTTCACTTGTTTAGATCTTTGTTGCCTAACGGCGCATTCTGCCGTCTGTCACATGTTACAACGCGGCCACACTTGTAAAACTGTACTTCTTAAAATTGATCTTTTAGTTACCCAGTCTCATTAACTTTGACTGCCCTTGTCTTTTGCTTGTAACGTGTATTTGTTGGAAAAACCTTATCACTTTCCGCAACATGAACTGTTATCTGAATCATTATTTGTCCACCGCTATTGTAGCTTCAACAGTTGGACAGCCTCATAGCTAAAGCTGAAGTTTTCAGCAAAATCAAATCAAGTGGATCTGCTGACGCCAAAATTCTAACAAGTCCGCTCAAAATCACACCCGAACTGTTGATCCATTCGCCAACATCTGATTTGGCAGGAGAGTAAGTAATATATAGCCTCTACTGTTATTTTTTCGCATTGCTTTAGTCATCGTCACAGACGCACAGAACACGAAGAGGATGAAGAGCTGTTGAGTGACACCAAACATGGAGGCATGCCTATCCAACGTTTTGAGGCGTCTCCGTTCTGTAACTACACTTTCGTCGTTCCATCTAATAGTTACTGTTTCAGTTGTCAAAGGTGGCGAAATGCGTGACTATCAGATTCGTGGTCTGAATTGGATGATCCAATTACACCACGACAACATAAACGGTATATTGGCCGATGAGATGGGATTGGGCAAAACATTGCAAACTATTGCCATGCTGGGCTATATGAAGCATTGTCGTCATAAGCCTGGTCCGAATTTGATTATTGTGCCCAAATCGACCTTGTCGAATTGGATGAATGAATTGAACCGTTGGGTTCCCACGCTGCGAGCTATTTCGCTTATGGGCTCAATAGAGGAAAGGGTTTGTTCGAAACATTCGATTTTATCTCATTGCCGATTTGCTCTAGTCGCAAACTATTCGCGATGATATATTAACGAAGGAATGGGATGTGCTTGTCACAAGCTATGAGATGTGCATTAAAGAGAAGGCTGTTTTACGCAAATTTCACTACATGTATGTAATCATTGATGAGGCACATCGTATCAAGAATGAGAAGTCCAAATTGTCTGAGATAGTGCGACAGTTTCGTTCGCAAAATCGTCTGCTTATCACCGGCACCCCGTTGCAGAATAATTTGCACGAGTTGTGGTCATTGTTGAACTTTTTGATGCCGGAGCTTTTCGCCTCATCCGATCTGTTCGATGATCTGTTCAAATTGAATTCCGATCAAGAACAGAATCTGGTCCAGCGTCTACACGCCGTAAGTTGTATGGACTGTTACAAATATACACTGATACTTTTATTGTAGGTGCTCAAACCGTTTTTGTTGCGACGTATCAAAGCGGACGTGGAGAAGAAATTACCGCCTAAGAAAGAGTGTAAAATCTATATAGGCCTGTCCAAAATGCAACGCGAATTGTACACCAAAATTTTGATGAAGGATATCGATATTGTGAACTCCACCGGCAACAAGGTGGACCGTGTTCGTTTGTTAAATATCCTCATGCAATTGCGCAAGTGTTGTAACCACCCCTACCTATTTGACGGTCTTGAACCTGGACCACCGTACACCACAGATCAGCACCTGGTGGATAATTGTGGCAAAATGATGCTACTAGATAAGTTGTTAACTCGACTAAAGGAGCAAGGTTCGCGTGTACTGATCTTCAGCCAAATGACTCGAATGTTGGACATTCTGGAAGATTATTGTTTGTGGCGAGCGCATGACTATTTCCGGTTGGACGGGAGTACCCGGCATGAAGATCGACAGGTATACTGCACTTTTGGGAGTACTTTCTGTTTTGATGTCATCGGCTAACCATGGGTTTTGTTGATTGCATTTAGCGAAAACTAGACAGTACACTGACGACGACGAGTAGTATGATTGAGTACTATGCAGGCTGCCGGTCCGTCACAACGAGATTGGACTTCGTTGCGACATGACGACTTATGCATCTCGATGATCTGTTAGGCCAAACTGGACGGAGTGACAATCACATTGATAGAGTCATTCATACCAGGTAGGCCAATAGGTAGTCGTCTTACAAATCACAATGTGCCGGTCCTCCAGGTTGGGAGTTAGAAGACACCTTCTTCCGGAAAAATACTAGTTTTCGTACACTGTTACCCACCCGCTGCCTTGCGGTACAGGATTTTGAGCCAAACGTTTTGGTTGAGAACCGCAATCGCTTTCATCTCTGGGTCTGGGCGTCCTGACAGTATCCCAGCCAACATACAAACACGAATATTTAAACCGGTAATTTCTTACTCCACTGGCTGTCTCCCAGTATAAACCGGGTCGCCCTATCCGCTGCATACAGCAGGGTGGATAGGCGAAAACATGCTTCTTCTAACCCCTCTCTCATTGTCATCACTTTTTGCTTCTCAGGCCCCTCTCGACCCCATTTCTGATGATTACTCTGCAGGTCCCACGACAGATATAGCTAATTACAGTAACACTGAGCCGTTAAGTCCCATCTCTTACCATTCAGCCTCACGCCCCCCTCGTATCTTGCTTATACATAGAAAGCGAATTTATATAAGTGCTTTCAACGTTCGCACTCAAAACAGCCAGGTCAACAGTCCGCTCTCGCATAAACGTGAGACTCGTTGAATGTCGATATCTGTTGCATTTCAAAGAGCAATAATCAACTTATGGGTCTAACAACGTCCGTGCTGTTTACCCGACACTGTTTATATACTTCTGAGGACTCCACGGCCGCCGCTGCCGCTATAGTCCTCAACACGGCAGCCGCACCCGCACTGGTAAATTGGATTCTTGTTAACTTCGTGCTTTCCGCTCAGCAGGTTTTCTTAAGGCCAGCTTTAGACGCAAAATCTACAAAAGTCTTATCATTGTATCTGCCTATGTTCCAACTGATTGTAGTGACGTCGGTGTCAAGAACGCCCTTCACTGGGTTCTGATCGTTCTCCTTCTATAGACTCACGGTTCTGATATAGTCTTTGTAATTGAAGATATGAATGTCCAGGTCGGCCACCTTGGTGAGCCCTAGTATCGTTTGGATGGCGAGTTTGAGATAGCATCACATAGCTCTGATGTTGGCGGATCTCTGTTACAGCTGTTTGCTGAGCGTAAGCTATTTTTAGCCAGCACTAGTTTTACTTAGTGTGCGCGTCATTATTATACTTGGCACCCTTCTCTGCAACAAGTCTTGTCTCAGATAGATCACAAAGTTGTTAGTTGTGGGTGGCGGTGCTCCATTCAGAACTGTCGTTCTTATTGGATTCAGGTTATGCATTGGTACTTTGCCGTTTTGTTCTTACTTTTACTAAGCAATGTCCATACTGACAACAATGAACGCTGTTGAAAAACTATCTGCGCCGTCGGTAAAGCATAATTACCAAAACAATCTGGAAAGCAAGCTTAACAGTTCTCACCCCGAAGATCCTAATAGCTGTTGGATTCAGATCTCACAGACTATTAATGAAGCAGGTACGGCAGCACGCGGCACGGTAGTTCGTGGGTTAAACAAACATTAGATTTCAGAGTAATCCCTGAATTTGTTAGGTGACATACGGAAAATTCCTCTTAGCAGTTAATATAACACGTTTAGGGGGGTTATCAGTAGGAAGCTGAAGCTCAGCCTGATCCCCGATTGTCTAATGGAGAAGGTTAAGGAAATGGAAACCGCTTTTGCTTCAGGGAACACTGGCAAACTCTTGCTACTTGTCCAAGGTGACCGAGGCAGATGGCACACTCATCCATAATAAGCTCAGACGGTTTGAGCGCCGGTCGGAACACTTTAAGAATCAATTGAGCTGGCCTCTTGCTGCTGCTGTGTTACCGCCACAAACATGGAGTGTAGCGTCAGCAAACTGAGGTGCTCGGTCGCACTTTGGTTGTCCAACGTAATAGGACTGTTGACCCAGATGATCTCTTGCTGGCACTTTTCGATGAAGGTGGGGAGGCGTTAACAGGAGCCTTGACTCAGTTGATTCAACTTGTGTGGACGACGGAGGTCATCCGTGTGTGCTGAGTCAACTAGGTAGTAGTTCCTATGTTCAAGAATGGAGTCCGGAACTCGTACGAAAACCACAGAGGAGTTAGGTTAGTCCCAGTGGTTACTAGGGTCTCGACATCCACTATACTTCGTCGATTCACTCCAGCTCGGAAGACAGATATTAGAGAAGAGCAGGCAAGGTTGGGTTCTGGACGAGGATGTACTGGTAAAATTTTCACTGTTCTCCAATTTCTGGGGCGGCGTTATGTGTACCGCCGGCCAACAGTTTCTGTATTTCTCGGTTCGTATATCTTCGATTCATTGGATCGATCTACACCCTTAGATTCGTTTAAACGCAAAGGGGTACCGACCAAGTATGTGAACATACTGTCGTCGGTTTATCCCTACACTTCGGCTCAGGTTAGGGTTTACGGTGAACAGCAGCATCAGGGGCGGCTTACGTCAGGGTTGTCCACTTCCATGATTTCTGTTCATTTTTGTCATAGACGAAATACTGGGGGATTGTCTGCGGCACTTACAAGATGCCGCTGTGCACCTCGTGTCCGATGGAAGACTGACTGATTCTAATTATACTGACGAAAACATTTCAGAATGCCGTTTACAGCCTGGGAGTGCAAGGTGTTTCTGCAAGACTGCTGTGATCACGTAGATAGATTTAACGTTGGATAATGAAATGATGCAGATTGTTGACCGCGGCACCAGCGGCGTCAACGGAGATGTAGAGAGTGAAATGGAAATAGGTATCTCTAAGGCTAGGGCGGTATTAGCTAATCTGGACATCTTTAGCGGCAGAGAGGTATCTCTTTAAGGCCGAAGGCTCGCATGTATAAGATGACATTGGAAGATATATTACTGTACGGCAGCGAAACTTGGTCGCTTAAGGTAGAAGAGATGAACTGCCCTCAGTTATTTGACCATCGATGTCAGCAGAACAGTACGATGACAGTCACGGTCAGCCGTTGAACGATTGGAGTGTCTTTTGTTTGAGAGAACTTTTTCTGACTCTCTTTTTCTTTAATTGGAAGACAGCAATGCTGTAACTATAAAAATAGTTCCGCGGTATACTCATAGGATCGTGCCTGATTACCTAAACACTGTGGTGCGGTCAGTAATGCGACATACACCCCCATAAATGCAGCTGTTTTTTTGTCTGATTGCTCTCCTCTGGCGTGGTGGCATCGGAAAGGACCGAAGTCCTGGTCAGCGTAGCCCTCCGGATCGATGCAGTGCGGGTGCCACCCGATGCGGTCAGTCGAACGCAGACACCGATTGTAGTTCGCCAGACATGTTGGCTTATCTGGCGTGAACGACTGTACAGTCTGTTTTAGCCTAATGGATAATCGAGATACGCAGTCCGTCACTTAGCATCAAGATGCAATCTACTGTCTTCTAGTTTATACATGTTTTTGTTCCCTTGTTCGTTTTACTGTTAGCCTTCGGTGTGAGCCAATGACTTACTGTTGTTGTGGTGATGTGTATGATGACGTTTACATTGTGCTGCGAGTTTGTTTTTGAAAAGCTTATTTTCGTTTAACAACGCAATAAGTAACGTGGTGGTGATCTGCTTGTTTGACCTTGGACCGAATAATTTACTCGATTCTGCATAGGCTGTATACCATGAGACCACTGACAGTAAGTGAAGAGAATGCCAAAGCGACCAGGTGTTGAGACACTCACGAGTCGTGAGAGTCTTTTCCCTGAACAAAGCCGGGAGGTGTTCGCCTTCAATTTTACGTTTCCAGCTTAGAAATCATGAAATGTTCGCTCTTACATGAGCTACAGCGTTATGTGTGGCCGAATACTATCAGGCCATCCCACCGTTCAGAAACAGCTGTTGAAACTAGGCTGGAGCCCACAACCATATTACTGGCAGTTGACCGTTATTACCAGTGACACAGCAAACTCCACTTGGGAAACTGCATCATACTTTTTACCGCTGGTTAGAAAAACTCTCAAACATATGTTACGAGCAATTATATGGTTGATTAGTAAGACACTTTCCCCCAACTAGTTTATCTCCGTTTACTTCTGTGGAAATCAGTGGTTTTCTGGATCACAATATCCTTGGACACCGCTCAAGGCTGGACATATGTGAATGTGTAGATGTCCAACTTGGAAAGACAAACGTAGAATAAAAGTGTAAAGCAAGAGGTGTTGCGGTGCAAAAATAACTGGTTGCACATTTTATACAGACAATCAGTACATGCAAATTTAAGTTGTGATCGACGAACCGGCTCAAAATTTGAGGGTACAGTACGCCTACAGTGCTGAACTAAAGAACAACAGAGGTAATCGTAATACACGTTTCTGTACACGCACGCATACATATATGTATCTAAACGTCAAACTTTGAATAGCTTTAGAAACCGACACTGGGTGCCAAGATTGCGGATCGTACTTTGACACCAGGTTGTCTCACACTATGCGTGGAATTCATGATCTCGTATAATGTTTAACTTGTACCCTATTGTATTGTATGTACCTGCTAGGTCTACATCGATGAGTTCAACCGACCCGGTTCAACCAAGTTCATCTTCATGCTGTCTACCAGAGCTGGTGGGTTGGGCATCAACTTGGCTACCGCGGATGTGGTGATCATTTTCGATTCAGACTGGAACCCTCAGGTCGATCTGCAGGCTATGGACCGCGCCCACCGTATTGGACAAACCAAGACAGTGCGTGTGTTTCGTCTGATCACTGAGAACACTGTCGAGGAGCGTATCATCATGCGGGCTGAGATGAAGTTGCGGCTGGACAATTTGGTCATTCAACAAGGTGAGCAGTGAGCGGATTCGAGGAATCGTGCAAGCGGCAGATAAGTAGCCTCTTCGGCTGCTCTTCAAACGAAGATGCAGCTATGACACTTTAATGTATGGTGGCTCATTAGTGCTTTATACAGAGTTAACTTGCGCTTCGCCCAGAAACCTTATATTCCTATGTCGACCCTTTGTTCAGATCAGAGTGTACCGTACTTGCTATCTCGGATATACTCACGTGGTGATTTATATGAACCTAAATTTGGTCCACAGAACACGCTGCCATTTTCACCCACCAGTACTGTTCAGCAGTTAGACCACCCTCAATACGTTCACTATCACGTGGTCTATGGGGTCATATACAGACCGAGCATTGTCTGGCCGCCCATACTTAGACATACGTGTTTGATGACGAGTTCGAATCCTATGCCCAGCACTGAAAAATCCTGTTGCCCTTCTTTTTTACAATGCAAAAACGTTGTGGTTTGGACTGAATCGAGAACATTGTCTAACTCTGAGTCTGCCCTCATAGACAGCCGTTTATAGCGTCTTGCACATTCTGACGATAGCACTTGTGTATTGGGTATGGTTCGCTTTTCGGCAATGAAATTTATTAATCCAAAATTGACTTTCTCTGTTATTATCTTTATTGGTGGCCTAGTAAAATTAGTTCCAACTAGGACTACCTGGACGATTGCACAGGTTTTAGTAGTAAAGTTTGGCATACGTTTTGGCGAAGAAATCTGCTCGAGTTCCAAATGTCGTTAGGAAGGTTCACTTATGACGGTTGAAAGAAGTACGAAGAGGCGTATGCGCTCTATATGCTTATTGGGTGTGCACAGTATCTGTGAGTGCAGTGCTACTGTTAATCTGCGAGGCGTAGGTCTCTAGTGTAGATATTTGACTACCGATACCTGCGTTCAAACTTGCGTGTCGTGCGGTACCTACCTTCTAAGAGACAGTTGTTTGGCAGTAACGTCTAAGCGATTTTAGCCATTCTGTTTTTCAAGTTGCATAAGTATAGATGGTTGACCCACGTAATAAATTTGCCAACCAATCGTGTGTCATACCAAGAACTCCACAAACGTTGCATCCGATTGGTATAAGGCTGCTAACTTGGGGTTGAGAAATAACCACAATTATTAATCGGTTAGCTGCTGTAGGCGGTTTTTCTCCCGGGCTGGGACGTTCGTGATTCAGAGCCTGTGGTTAAAAGCGTTTGAAGAGCTTGCAACTAATGAGGCTCACTGGCATTAATGTTACTGTTGTTTAGCCTAACTGATGGTTAAGCACAGTCGTCCCTTGGCTTCGGTCACTTTGCCAGACTAATCCGAAACGGATGCGGCCAATGTGTATATGTTAGGTTAGGGCTACTAATGGGACGGTAGAAGCCACAGTGAGGCTGTCTCGCAGATGCCATTATGCTTTCTTTCACTTTCGCCTGTAGGCATCTTGTTGGGGTTTAAGTGTGGTATTTTTATGTACTGTTCCTCATTCCCCTTTTTACCCAGTGGTTTTTCTTGTAACCGTATGACAGTTGGGTGTTGCTCTCGGTCGTTTTCGATGGTAATAATGCATACATACATGCCTTTTCACTATCCGGTTGAGGAACCCGGCCCATTCATAAGCTGTTCATTTTGGGCAGTTCTCTTAAGAAAGTGAGCTGTTTTTACTGATAGGACCGCATCATCTCGTCGGCTTGCATCATTGCTGATGAGATTTCACCCAGAATAACGAAAACACGTGTTGCGTTTGCCTATCTCCGTCACTCTTGGCGTCAGGAGGACACCCGCGTATTGTTGGGAGGGAGTTTGGTGTTGTGGATGAACTGCCTGACTTGAGACTCACTCCTATCGGTTGCTAACACTTCTGCTACTAATCACCCAAAGATCTCTATCTGTTGTCAGCCATGGCACTGAGTCACAATCAGAGCTGCGTGTGGTAGAGAATTTCTGCTATTATTTGTTGTGTGCTTTTTTAAAAATAAACTTCACTCCTTTTTCTGTGCCTAGTGTCATTTTGTTTATACTTATGCACAATACATCGTTGAACTTCGGTAGCATCGGCGGCCGTCGGTTCTGGTCAATTGACGCTGTCAATTACTGCGACAGTATTGTAGAAGTATGCAAACTCCATTAGACCCTCCGGATTATAAAATCTAATTGTACAAATACTAGAGGTGCACACTAGACTACGAATTACATTATACGAGTCATTTATTCACACGAAATATACTTACTATATTCTGTTATGTGCAGTTCTAATCAACCCAATGTTTGGAACATCGAGTTACGTTAACCAAAGCAGGAAGAAGACGTGTGTCGTGATATGTCAACGTTCCGTTTATTCTCATTAGTCGAAAACATCGCGCATGCAGGTTATGTTCATCTGGCCTCTAGAAATATAGTGAGTAAACGCGCGTACAACCACACAATATTATGTAATCAAGATCACGGTAGTCCGATAGATTACTTTATTAACTGGTGTCGGCTGGTAAGTTCGGATTAGCATAGCTTTGCTAAAGGTCAGTAAATTCGACCGCCATTTAGACAAAAATATATTGAATGAGCTATAAGGGTGAACTTATCGATTTGTCATAAAGTTACTGATGAGTAGTAGAGGGACTTTGGTTTTCATACAGATTGAACACCACCCACAATTGACCGTAGCTGTCGCATTTCCGTATACTTTCCAGTCGACCCCTTTCGAAAAGAAACACTGTACTCGAATTTCACTCTCATTTGAGTTCGTCAGTAGTGCGTATCCATGCCACTAGCGGGACTAGAACTTTGGCCACGCTGTTCATGAGGCAACTCTGTTGACCAATGCGCCACTGACCTCACATCAGGCACGACCGAATTATCATAAAGTGTTTAACAATAGGTGAATAAGATTTTGAGCAGTAAGTTCCCCACATTAAGAATGCTGCCGCCTAAGTTGTTTCAACTATCACTAATGAATGTTTATTATGCTCTGTGATGTCCCCTTTCAAACCGATTCTCCATAACGGGTTTCGTCTTCGTCTGGACTCATCTGGTGTAGATAGTCTGAATAGGGTATCGAACCGACAATCTCTCACGATACCAGCCAAAGCTCGTCCGCTCAACCACCAGTTCTGCGCACATCGCTTTTCACGAATGACTTTGTATGTAATCCAGTGATAACTAGATTTTCACTCCGTCAGTTGGTATGGGTTTCAAGGAGCCTCATAAGCACCATTCCGAGCCTTTGTGGCCGCAGCCAATGCCAACTGAGAATCCGAGGTGGACTTTGTCCATCCACATTAACGGATGAAAGACAAGGTGTAACTCAATTGGCTTTTGGTATTTGTTCTGTTACCCGCTGCAGTAGTTATCGACCTGCCAGATTTGTGTGAACGTTACTGCAACTACAGATAAACTGGTACATAACTTGCAAGACGGAAAAGTTAAATGAAATATTTTCCGGATTTTATTAAATGTGTCCTTTGGTAATTTAAACCAGGCTCAGCTGAGCTAGGTCAAGCCTTAATCTGGACTCGGCGCGGTTCTTCGGATGATCGTTTCTTGTTTACAAAAATAGAAATGTACCTTTACTTTAGGAGGATTGAATTGGTCCATGGCACTTGTTCATCTTGTGACCTTCGATGTTTCTCATGGTTGCTATGTACTCGTAAATCCTTTCTAGCCTCCCTCATTCTATCCGAAGCTTATCAGAGGTGCACGTACGCCGTTTTTCCATAATCAGATCCAAACTAGGGAACTGAAGGTATTGATGGTTCGATGTTTCTTTGCTCTAGGGTGGGCGTAGTAACATACGATCAATAACATGCCTACGGATAAGCATACACTAAATAGCTAAGCTATAATTGACTTGAATTCCATGAAATAAAATCACTTTGGATAGATAGGTTTGAGAGAATTAAAACAACTCAAGGTAAGTTGTATTTGTGAAAGTGAAAGCACCATCCACATTGACAATATCTCGATCCACCATCCAATCGTTTTTAAGCCGTCGGCTAGTATTTACGGTTTGTTCGTGATCACACCTTTTGTCGTCGTATGCAAGTGCGCTAGCAGGACTACACTGTTTTCCGTGAGCAGCAAAATGAAATCCTTGATTCTTTTGTATGCAACACTCGCGTCACAGTTCTGGTTGAAGACACAAACGTAGATGCAGTTGTTCCGCAATGGGAGTATATCCAACTAAAGGATCAACGTCAGTAAAATGTCTTGGCTTGTGAACCCGCAGACATGTGCTCTGGGGTCTTTTACTTCGTGAGAATCTTTTAGGCTCAGATAGGATGATGTTTTCTGGAATGGATCCGAAATGTTCGTTTGTCAGCGGACAACTTTCTGACAAGCTGAATGATGCATACATTGTGATGCCCTATCCTTGCATTTTCAAAGTTGTGCGCGTACGAAAAAGTGCCTTTTTCCCCCGTTGTTATGTTTGTACTTGTTGCCTTGCATTTGGTTTCTTGTTTACAAATACAATACGTTCAAGAAGTAGGGACCTGGCAGCATAATCCGGAATCCGTACCAAAGGGCTTATCCTAATTAGTAGCCATGGGTCGAACGTGTGTGACAGGTTTGAGTATTTGATTTTGTTCTATTCACACCGGAGTCCAGACCACCGAACAGGCCTGGCTGTCGAGTCGGTTGACGAAAGGGCCAACTAGACTAGTTGGCTGTGAATTGAGGAGGGGGCGTACGCGCAGTCCCAGTCAAGTCACCCGGTCTCATCGTCCTATTGTGTTGACCACCACGGTCCACGATCACTAATACCTAGCTGCTCACACACACGTTTCAGCATTTGAGAGGCAACGCTCAGCTGGAAACCAGGATGAGTGCAAAAAGACGGGGTGATAATACGTTATTCCCCACCGACCGTTTGTATTATCCTGATAATTTCTTAATCAAACGCTGAATGATAAAAGACCGTATTCAGAAACAAAACAAATGTACGCGTAAATGACTGATGATGGTTTATAATCGATACTTTCATTTCTCCGAAGCCGCGTCGTACTTATGGGCCCTCGAATGACCAGTTCGTTTTGTGTCTGTCTGTCCGACTGATTGACCAACTTCTTTAGTGTTGTATTGGATCATAATTTTCTGGGTTTAGTTTGCCTGAGAGTAGTCACACGCGGCTTGGTCGTGCTGGAATCAGTTCACACTCGTAGAACACAAGTAAGAGAACGATGTCCCGATAATCTGACAACTGAGCAGCGTATTGAACTGGTTTTTATTTATGTGACCTGTGGTAAGAATGTGGAGGTGACCACTAGAGAATTTAATACAGTGCATGTGATTATGTATTTGGTTATTTGTAAATCCGTCTGAATGCTGATGAAAAAGTTTGTTGCAACGTAGTGTTCATGGTCTGTAAAGAAGAATGATCGGCCGCGCACATCAGCAGATAAATTTCCTACCAGTGATGTTCTGTGACGTGTAAAAAAACCGTCCTGATAGACCGGACAGACTGACGCTCTTTCGGGGGTCATTGACTATTTTTGGGACATACTGTGTGGCTGTTCCCTTTGGTATCTTTCTTTTGCATATTGCCGAGTCCACACTGGGTCTGTGTTTCAGAATTCTCGTAATGCAGCTGATAATTTTTGGCTTGCTCTCATTCTCGATATTTTTGTCGATTGGTTTCAGTTGTCTACATTTGGTTCCATGTATGTCCGTGCAAGAGCAATATCTATAGTTGTCTTGCAGTTAGCGTTTCCAGCAATCCTTGGTTACTTACAGCGATTTTGTCCACTTCGAACTCTCGCCGTTTCCGAAATGGTGTTCGTTTTCCGAGTGTGATTATTTTTGTTCAGATGGATGATACCGGAGCTTTCTTCTGACTTTGAAAATAATGAGCGTTGATATTTTACTGAGTGGACGTCATTGGGCTACAACATTTTTATCACTTGAATTGGCTTGTTATATATATTTCCGTGACTTTCCATCAATCATTTTCGATCACCTAGAATAGCACGCCAGAAGCTTCAACGTCTCATCCAAACAGAATATTCACTCAGCCTACTCATTTTTTTTTGCAGCAGTATTCGCATCCTTCTGTAATTGGCACAGTCATCTAGCCGGCCAGCTCATATCTTAACTTGAGCTCCGTAGATGCGACGTGGGGTTCTCTGTCACATGTTTCAGAATGGGTTACCCAAGCTCTCTTCTGTTGCTTTGATGGGGCTTGGTTTGCATGGTTTGTTGATGTGTGCGGATGGTGTTACTACCAAAGTTTGGTTCATAACTTTTAATTGACTCTAGGTCATTGAATCAAAAGATGACGTTCTCAACGAGATGGTCATGCTACCGAGGTTTGACTGTGTTACGTTTGCAACTGTTGCGTTTCGGTACTTAGCAATTTACCCAGCTGGTCTCATTTGTTCCGGGATCGGCACTCACACAGTTCAGTACCTGTCTGTCTCCATTCCTCCGCTGTCTCTGCCATTACTTACCATAGGCCGTTTGGTTGAACAGAAGTCAAATCAATTGCAGAAGGGTGACGTTCTGGAGATGATCAAATATGGCGCTAACTACATTTTCCGTAGCAAGGACAGCGACCTCAAAGACGAGGACATCGATATTATTCTGGCACGAGGTGAACAGCGTACAGCCGAGATGAACGAAAAGTTGGCCACTTTGGGCGAGTCTAATCTAAGGGCACTCAAGTTTGACACACCGGAAGAGAGTGGGGCTGCATTCTCGGCTTACTATTTCGAAGGTGAAGATTATCGTGAAAAACACCAGAAGGGCTCTGGCCTCGAGGTACGATGTTAACTACCACCCATATTACTGTCTATTTCAATTGCCTACTTTCAAAATTAAAGTAGTAAATGTTATAACAAAAATTGAACATCACTCACAATTGATCGCAGCTGTCGCATTCCCATAGACTTTCCAGTCTAAGGGAATGCGACAGCTGCGATCAGTTGTGAGTGACGTTCAATTTGAAATTAACCAAATCCCCGACTACTCATCAGTTATAACAAAACTTCACATCATCCTTCTCGAAGCCATCCTTTGAAACAAATGTCAATCAACACATCAGATCTTTTTTTAACAATTGTCCACTCCTAGACATTCCAGAGTTGTACTCATGACCGAGCAGTTTATTACGTGGAGGCTTACATCACAGATTTCTGAAAGCGATTTTTGGAGAAAAAAATGGTGTACTTTTCAGAATATGACGAATAATTATGTCTAACTAGTATTCGTAAATTATCATTGAAAGTGAAGACGGATGAAGTACGGCCTGTCTTCTTAAGTTAATTTTCCGATCCAAGGGGTTGTGGAACTAAGGCATTATGCCGTGACTGTTACCGTTGTTTAACAGAGTTCTTACACAAGTACGATTAACGAAGCGAGACAGTGGGAACCGTATGGAATCCGTTTAACTTGAGACTCACTTGTTTATTTGACTTTAGACGTAGGATTTTAATAAGTTAAATCTCACCCGTTCGCCCGTTTTATCTCAAGAGTGGTGCTTTCGACCCATAATTGCTCAGTAGTTAGGTATCTTTGTTAGCCACTGGTATGTTACTGTAAATGATGTAATGATCTCATGTGTTTCGTATGGTACGCAATCCTATTCATTTCTGATTGCAGTCAGAATTGATGGTTTTTAGTTTGAATGCCGTTAAACACTGTTTTTTTACTGTTTAAAACTAGCAAGAATAGAGACTCTGTTTGAGGTGGGATGGAAAATGCTTTTCCACACGATATACCTCCGCTAGCTGTATCTCATGGACTCCATTTGATTCTATTTTGACTGGCAATTGAGGCCAGGTCAATCGGTTCTCAGAATTCTAGGCGATGTGTGCATTCTTCTGGGGTGCTATCCGTTGCAGTTGACCTCGGTTTTCACCTGTAAGTCTTGTGGCGCTATCTTTTCCTCAGTTCAGCTTGGTAGTCGGTTAGTGAGACCCTTGCTGGAGGCTGCTGAGTTTTTTCTGATGACCACATACGCACACATTTGCTGTCATTCTGTCTCTAATTGTTTTGGTCATCTTCACACGCCACCGAACTGTCATGTACACAAGGTAGTCGGTGCCCAATAAACTGTGTTTGTGGCCAGGAGAAGGTCACCGTTGTCAATGAGTGACATTAATGAATTTCCCCCCGAATTTATGGACTGAGATTGGAAACCTGGGTTGAAGGCACATAATCTCATAAATTTAGCATCATGTCCTTCAGCTGCACTCTGCTGTTCACGGAATACAGTTTTGACTGAAACTGTCTGCTGATTTGCATCCTAAGTTTGACTGTATCCAAATTGGTTTTGTTCACAGATGTGACGATTTAAGGTACATTTGTTAGGTTTATGTAAGATTATGTTTGTGTCGTGTTTCGTCAGTCAATTATGAACTTCTGAGGTTTTCGTGTTCGTCGGCTCTGTATGGTACCTAAATCCAATGCGTCCGGGTTGATTGGAACAGTCTTACATAAATTAGTGTAATCCGTAATGTCAATCTCTTCTTGATTGTTTTCTAAAAGACGTCTATTCCTACATCCCATTTCGTCTTCAGGGCTGGATCGAACCACCCAAACGTGAACGCAAAGCCAATTACGCAGTGGATGCATACTTCCGTGAGGCATTGCGGGTTTCCGAACCGAAAGCACCGAAACCCCCACGACCACCCAAACAGCCAAATGTGCAAGATTTTCAGTTTTTCCCGCCCCGTTTGTTCGAGCTGTTGGACAAAGAAATCTATGCATTCCGGTAGGTTCATGTTCATTCCGTTATTATTCGTGTATATCTGGATTTTTGTTATGCTGTTCAGTTGAGTTCGTTCCTTTGAATTTTTTCATTTAGATAAGAATGTTGATTGGTCGTCGTTCTGTTTATAGCTGCTGCAACTAAAAATACGGAAGCACCTACGAACTTCAGCTAGTCTACATTTGCTCCGAGTTGGAGTATTTGCTTAGCGTTTCGGGGTCAGCGTGCCACCGTTTTCTCATGATAATTTACTTGGATTGTAAAGAGGAATGCAGGCTGCACGTAGACACCGCTTGTCGGGCATGTCCCATTTAGCAAGATCGTCATCCTTACAGTGAGTTGTGCTCACTTGGTGTGTAAGAAAAACATCCCCTTTGATGTTTACTATCCTTCCGAATACCTCCCGCCTACCTTTTTACAATTATGAATAATTTGAGCAACTGCTCTTGTCTCTGTGGTCTACACCTCACTTTCAGGTTAGGACAGTGTCATTTCTACCTTTTCGATGGTTATCTTGATACTGTGGACTATCTCATCTACTTGTGTAGTAGGGTAACCTCCCTACCGTACAAGTGTGACGAACACATCTATCACCCTAGTTAATCTTCATCATTTGCGACTTTGGAAAAACGTGTGATTATCGATTATCCGTTCGCACTCGTAACTGTGAACAGAGACTGTGAATGACCATTGCTATACTCATTAGTCAGCTGCTTTTGCTTCAACATCGCTGCCATTCACCAGCGCATATTTCGAGAACCCCCGGATACGTAATCGTTTGGTCAAACGCCAAAGTTGCACAACCGTCGACGGTTAAGCCACGCGCTCCGTTCGTCATTTGGGCTTTTATCGAGGTCACCAAGGGTTGGATAAGACTTCCAGTTGGTTCGCTAACGAACCGGTTGTAGTTATTTTAGGCCTAGGCTGCTCTGTCTTGTAATGTTGGTTGATGGTATCTGTCCGGTTGGGAAATTTATGATTACTTAATTCGTTATACTAGCTGTTAATGTGCAGAAGTTATTGGTGACTTACACGGTTTCTAGCTCATCTGATTAGGTTTTTGTCAGTACTGTTTGGGGATTCTGCTCGTTTTAGTTGATGTGAATTGTGGCTCAGTCACAGCGCCGCCTGATCAAAGTAAGTACTGGACACGTTTTTACATTTATTTATTCAAGTCAGTTCACGTTAAGTCACTTATCTGTCCACGGTAAAAACCCCTAAGACCCATTTCCTGATTTTCACGTCCGAGCTTCCGTACTGAACAAATGTACACGTGTCAGATTTATATTCCTTCAATTTGTGGAACAGTGTCGTAAGTACCTATGGTCAGTAATCGTTATACTTTTTAGCTTCACGAAGGTGTGTTCAAGTCGGTTGATTGAGCAGAAGTTTCGGAGCTTCTTGAACACAGTTCTGATGTGCTCATAAATTTTAGAGGATGTGAAGTGAATAATGAGAGTGTGGTAATTCGTATTCATGCTCGCAGTCCTAGGGCTAGGATGTCTTTCAACAGCGTTGACGTCCTCGTTTTTTTATATAGAAGAAGTGTTAGTTCTACTACACTGTTACCCTGTTGCTACCGTGTGGCACAGACTTTTAAGCCAGATGCTTAGGGTGAAAACCATAATTGTTCTTTTGTTTAGGTCTAAACTTTCCTCGACTTTCCAGTCGTCGCACGGGTATGAATATTAATACCAACAATATTTCTCGTAGTGAAATCGTGACTCATTCGTCTGCCTTCCATATCCAAATCGATCAGCGTGCGATGGTCACTTTCATAACGTTATTCCTTGTAACACGAACCCGGATGATTGATACGAACTATGAAGGAATAACGCGAGTTGAATCCCCTCCGGATTGTCCCCGAACTCTGAACTACAGAAACCAATGGAAACGCTGATGAAACAGATTCCGGATAGGCATGTAAAAGTGCTCCGAATTGCTAGCATGAGCCGGGCGCTTTACATGTCTATTCGAACCAGTCGACGGAGGCTAATGGACCTTGTCCAAATCCTTTGTGTAGCGATGTATGTAAGGAACACAAATACTGATCATTTTAATGAAGACAAGAAGGAACGTTTAATTTAGGTGAGCTTGTTTCTCCCAACGAGACTTGTTTTTTTCCTCAGGGCTGTTTGGCAGTTAAGTGAGAACCACTGATGTCTTGCTGTCTGTGACGATAACGACTCAGGTTGACCCGTGTAGACCGAACCTATTCATCTTCTACCCGTTGGTATTTCGATATGGATGCGCTGATGTGACTGTTGATACATTCCTGACCCTCCTCAAAACACCATGCGGTCGCGTCAGTGAAATAACGCTGATAGTAGTTTTCCTGCATATTAACTCCACGAATTAGTTGTCACAAGTGTTTTCAGGGGTTCGTTTCTTTTGATTCAAAATACAAGCGGGAAATCGTACAGTTCATTCCATAGGTGACTCGCCCACGAGAACTG
>LUCH01001669.1:47877-93418 GCA_013368495.1 Paragonimus heterotremus
AGACGGTTGCTTGGGACCAGTAGCACGGATCAGTTTAAAGAGCTTACCGGTGTTCCCTGAGGCAAAATCGATCTCCATTTCATTAACTTTTTCTACTAACCAGGCCTCACGATCGGCCCTTAGACAACGTTTCAGCTTCTTACGGATATCTCTTCTAGACTTATTATGTCAACTACCAGGAGGAATCTTCCGTCTGGCTTCTAACAACTCCAGAGATTTATCTGAAATCCAATGTTTGTCAAACTTATGTACCCCTATGCCGCATGCTGTAGTACCTGCTTCCCGAATAGCTTGTGAGATTTGTGTCCAGCAACTACTAGGATCATCGGAGTGAGTACCATTAAGACAGCTTTGGAAGGTATTTTATATGTAATCCTAAAACTGACTCCTAAAAACTTTTAACGAGCAGTGAAACAAACAAATAGAATGTGAGATGTTACGAAAATTGAATTCAGCCACAACATTGTTGAATTCTCCCTCTTTGGATGAAGGGAGGTCTAGCAAGTTATTGCTGTAATGCTAAAACTAGGTATACCACTCCAAGAATGACAGGTGCTTGAAACAACCGTTATATTTACTAAGCACACTTAGTCATCACATAGAATCGATTATCAGAGGAGAGAAATAGAGCTTTGCTTGCACCTTCTAGTGTCTGTGTTGGTCGAGGAAAAATTGTAATAGGCAGTTCATATATATGAAGAAAAAGCTAACAGAAGTAGCTAAAACAAAACTTTAATGAAACTAATGGCGTGCAAAGATATTAGCAAAGAATAGTTAAACACGCCAAAATAACGGTCCGCCATTTAACGGCTTGTGGCAATGAGCTACAAAATGTGTGGTGCAAGTTGACTCGCACTTATGTGTTGATCATGTGGAAATTTAGGACTTGATCAATTTACCCCTGCTCACAAACTTAGAGTGAACAGAGCTTAAGTGAGAAGCAGTTCTATAAACAAATCAATCTACTCATTCCATAATCCAGCATCGGCGAATGACTCCTTGGACGTTCACCCTTGTTAACCTGGAGATCTGTCAAGGACTGACCTGGAGAGTGGAGTATTTTGTAAGTGAGAATTAGGTCTCCTTCGAAGCGTCTGTAAGTCATTAAGAATTCTTATAGGCCCGCCAGTCGCTCTGGATAGCGGGATTTCGCGAATTCCACAATTCTTGTAGTGATCGTCTCGGGACGTTTCTAACAAGCGCCAAGTCTGTGTAAGACTAGGGTGAAATACCTGAAACTTCGTATCCAGGCGTGACCGAATTGTGAAGGCGAGTATACTAAGAAAGACTTCAGAGTTCTACAAATTATCATTAAGAAGCGTATTGTTATTTATGATTTTTAGCCGAGACTTCGCCATTTGCAGACAGACTTCAACTGTCTGTCACTAGAGAGCCCAAGATATCGTTCGAAAACAGATGCGAGTTGTCTAGGGTTATCAACGTAGCAGCCATCACAATTATGATTATGAATACGTGTCTTAACGTATGCTGTGCGTTGAATGGAAAGATCCCAATCAAAAGGCATATGAATCAATCTAGTCACCAACCGCCAGGAACAGGAATCGCAACAGCCCTGCAACGACAGGCACAGCAAGAATGATAGTGTACTAAATACCAGAGTGTCATCTTTGCTTGACAGACACAAACACCCAATTTTTCTTCCCAAATATTATTTAAACTTAAACGTTCGAATAGTTACGCAAATAGGTCAGCAGGCAGCTAATACGTGTAATGTGGCGAACTTCATTATCGATACCTGACGGAAGAGTCCAGCGCTTGTCACTCGACTATGCGCGTACAATATAGGTTTGTCTGGAGATTTTATGCCTTAAGATACTGGTCAAGTCAGTGTTGGAAATGCCCTAGGCGCATAAGTAAAGACGCTGACTAGCTGGACACCCGTCAACGGCCGCCTTTCCACTGTCAGATTCGAACGTACGATTGGAGTCTGGAGAGGTGCCCATTCCAAACGTTGTTTGCTTGTTGTATTGGAATACATCTTAGTAAACCGTCGTCCAGATTCAGTTAGAGACGATGTTAGCCACCAGTCCACTAATCTTCGACACATCGAGCAGTGTACGGACATAGCAGTATTGACTGCAGACTGAAATATTCAAGTAGACAAGTTAAATGCTGACGATTGTGATTTAGGTGGCTCACACTCAGGTTACTCGTCGAACAGTCAAGCTTGACCGTAACCTTTAACAATGTTTATGACGCTGAGCCGAGCACTTCTAACAGTATCTCGAACGGCCACCATCGACGTTAACTAGGCATATGGGATCACTCTATCAGCATTGATCTGTTGACACTTCACTGCCCCTGAAAACAAAAACTCACTTGGGATCAGGTTCCTGAAACGTCACAAGGCACCCGGCCCAGATGAGCTCCCTCCAGCCCTTTTTGGAGATGGAGGTCTGGTCTTAGGTGAAGAGCTCACGGATCTGCTCCAGAAACGTTGAATCAGTGAAGTCGTTCCAAACGGTTGGCCTTAGGCTAAAATCATCTCCATTTCCAAAAAGGACTCAGGTACTTCGTGTGCAAATCACTGAGAAATAAGTCTGATTTCTACTGCGTCAAAGCCATATGAAGTCACTATACTCCACGGAATACACGTACGAATAACATGTCCGTAAGAAGTAAACTGGGCTTTGCTTTAACCGTTGCCGCATTGATCACGTCTTCACACTCCATTAGATATCTGATCTCTGCCAATCATATAGAAGGTCAATAACTGCTATCATTTTAGACATCAGATAGGTCTTTGATTCAGTTAACAATGCCGTACCCTAGTACAGAATACCGAGGAAAGATGCGCCCAAGAAGTGTATGGACCTTCTCAAAGCAGTCTTTCGTCAAATCTCGGGCCAAGTTAGGGCTCATGGCACCGTACCTCCAACCTTCAGCATCTTCACTGAGAAGGGACAAGGTTGACCAGACTGTCACTTTGCGAAAGACAATATTCTAGAGTGCTACCCGACAGACTGCAAATGTGATTATGTGGAACCGCACCTAGACGTTCGACGTCAACATATATAGTATACACACATCGATTCAATCTGCGAAGGTTCACGAGGAGTCCACCACACCCTGGAGAAATAGGGTACTTCAGTTCATCAGCTTGGATTAGCACCCTTTAAATACGAAGTGCTACTGTAAGATTGGGAAGATCCTGTGCCTACTCTCACCCTTGGTGGTGAGCCGCTAAAAGTAGCCGAAAGCGTCCATGTACTTTGAGAACTGCATCATTGTTACTGGGATGTCTGAGAAGATCACAAATGGTACAGCTAAGGCTCAAATGGTGTTTGTTAACTGTGGCGTTGGCATGATCTCAGTCTTGCTATGAAGAATCGAGTCTATGATGCCACAGTAAGAGCAGTCATAATAAACGCTTGTGATATCTGGTCCATTCGCATGGAGGATTATCACAGTGCCCTTTTTAAACCATCAATGTCTATGAAACATTAGCGAAGTGTAACGGGAACACCGCGTCAACAATGGGATAGTTCAGCGACACGTATAGGGGATCAACAGACTCTGTCGATCTTTGAGCATTTCGATCTCGTCTTGCCGTTTCGTTGGCCCGGCCACATCTTACGAACGTCAGCTCACCGCCTGTCATATCGTGTCTTATTTGTGGGTACTGGGTTAGGTTGGAAGTGGCAGCCTGGTAGTCGGCGTTTGACTTAGGTTCGGGATATAAAGGTACTCATACTTGAGCTTGCTTCCTTAGGACTTTTCCGGCTGGGGTCCAAAGGACAATGCACAACTTTGGTTGGGGACGCTGTCTAATATGGCGAGGAATAGAAACCAGCAACACACGTGAAGCGAATCCCTGTGTGCAGCAGTGCATTTTTTTTTCTCCCATTGCATATTTCTCCCTTACCTTATACAATGCAATTTTTCTTCCCGTATATTGTGACACGTTTGTCACTTAATGTGATCTTGCCGTGTTAAACGCATGTACACACATGTACGTTGACATTGGACAGCAAGGTATTTTATGCAGACCATCGGTTTAGACAGTTTAAATCGTTCTTAGGGACACTACAACTTTTCGGAGTTTTCTGTCGTGGGTGCAAAATATCATCCATGATTTGATGACATTGAGTAGTTTAAATGCAAAAAGTATGAACAGTGGAAGTCCCAAAAAGGATCTACACACGTTTCTGTCCGTGTGCGGGTTTATTCTTCTCTCATTGATGAGCAGTTTTGTTTTGTTTCACAGACATTAATCGCAGTATGCAGTTATAAACAGGCCGCAGCATATTACCTGATACATCGTGAAAACTTCTGCTGTTGTCCTTTTACATGTACTGAGTTTGTAACAGGTCTTTGAAAAGCAATTCCACGAAAAAACACAACATAATTCATTATGACGCCCTTGTTTTCAGGGATCACAGTCAAACGCCCAAAACTGATTCTGACCTTCTTTTGAATAATCACAAATATCACTTTAGACTGAGCGATATGTGACAAACCAAAAATGCCGCGGCGGTTTAGAGTTCTTGGTTTCACACAATTTCCTTCTCCCTTGAAGGACGCCATGAGGTTGCTCTTTGCAGTTTCTTTTACAGTAGTTTATTAGGGCGTTTCCCGGCCCAGATTGAAACGGTCTACTTTATTCCCTCAAATAAAAATTCACTTCATGAGCACACTGACTTAAATGTGAAAGCTGGATGATACTTCGTTTACTTCAGGCCACACTAAAATACGCTCAACGTTTCGCTGATAACTTTCATGTCACTTATCCTTGCTTATAAGACAATAATCGGGCATTTATCTTCCACAAAGGCTATGAGGGAACAGCAGTGTAGAGATTTCCTTATTTTTGTTTACAAATGATGCTTCATTTGTGCACAACCTTTTGTATCACGTTTGCATGTTATTCAAATCAATAAGTGATCTTGTAATACAATACAAATTTTGTGCACATCGGTCTGCTCTTCTCTCCGTTGCGCAGTCATTTGACGATACTAAACAGATCTATCATCCAATTTTTCTTAGCTCCGTTGTACTACGAACATCGTCGCATCTCTGATCGCGCTTCGGCGGTCCACGGCAACTCTGTGGTATTACTCACTTCCGGATACTGGTAATTTGGAATATTGTGGTGGTCATCTCGAACACCTGTGAACACTTTCCTGTGAGTCAAAACCTTTTGATTACCGTAACTTGCTGGAACCTTGTAACTATTTTGTCTCATTCGTTCATTTCGTTATCACCGATAGCCCAGTGAGGTACACTCACATTTACCTAGTCTATTCAGTAACTCGTTACGACCACCACAGCTCTACACTCACTCTCGATTACACTGCCCTCCAGTTGTCTTCGTCCAACACACGGCTAAATACTACATATTTACAAATAGTCTCCCTCAACTTTTATCCCCCTTAAAGTGGACGAGA
Source organism: Paragonimus heterotremus (assembly GCA_013368495.1). NCBI lineage: Eukaryota > Metazoa > Platyhelminthes > Trematoda > Plagiorchiida > Troglotrematidae > Paragonimus > Paragonimus heterotremus. The sequence continues at coordinate 53,286 of LUCH01001669.1, forward strand.
ACAACCCACTTATAACAAATCAGTTTATGGTTCTGACCCCTTATAGTATAAGACATTTGCGTAAAGCGTTTGTTTCTGCTCGTTAGCTGTTTGAACTAGTGACTGCTTAAACACCTAAGTGCGTGAAGTCTACTCTCTTTCACCGACTTATCTATTTCTGTAAGAAATGAATTACCTCTAATGAATTCTAAAATGTGGTTATTTATGTAAGTTAGAAGACTTATCCACTTCTGTAAACATAAACGTGTAAACAACACTGGATGATCACTTACGGCCGGTAGTTCATATATCTGATGCCAGAAGGCTACTTAGATCCAATTTGGCATGATTTGTCCGAAAACGTCAGGTGTAATGAAATTAGAGTTTGCTGAAAATTTTCGAGCCTCTACACAACACGGAGTCAGCTTTTTGTGCAAGACATATGACACCATGCGAACCGGATGCTCTCAACAGGCTGCTCAAGCCTAGACAGTGGAAGCGTTGGTAACAAATAGGAGTGGAAATCGTAACCGTCTGACTGACGTTCTTATTACTGTGAGCTACAGAAAGCTCATCCAAAACGAGCTGCAGGGTTTTAGCTACAAAACATACACTCGAAACAGACGGCATTGTTCAAGTCAGACAACAATAAGGTGAATGCGCACGGACAGATTAGCTAAAGTGGTACTTAGACAATTTACGAAGAGGTTTTGGTTATCTCCAAATGAACAATCGCATACCTCAAAATGGAAAACAGTCAAAAACGTGTGACAAATTCAACAGCTAAACCACCGAAGCGACCTGAAGAACATCGGAGGAAATAGGCACGTTTGCTTAAAAGATGAATGTAAGCAAAAATGGCTGTGTACAAAATCATATCAAGAGGCTACAGTAATTAGCTGGAAGTGTGTTGAAAACAATCAGCTCAATGTATAAGCGCAAAGTAAATCCCTTATTATGGTTGGCTGCTAAACTGAACCACTTCACCCATCCAAGACAATCAGAATAGGAAAGTGAAGCTATGCTTATTCGAATCTACTAGCCAGCGTTGTGCAAGTAAAAAGAAGTCGAGACAGCTTACCGAACTGCAATAGTGCTCATCAAATAAAACTTGGGGTGATAGTATGAATGCTTCCTGTTTGTTTCGATATGTCTAATGTACATAAACTGTATGTTCTACGTCGGCGATTAACAGAGAGAAAAAAGTTAAAATAACACAATCTGTTGTGCTAAAGCAGACCATACAAAACTGTTAGGACCTTATACACAAATCACACAATATGTAATTTGTGCTTACTTGCAAACGAAGACGTCGCACAGAGTAGCCTGCGTACCGTTCAAGTGATTCAACCTGAATGGTGATCTCGCCGTAGGTTTGTGTAGAGCCGGGGAGGGCGACTATATGGCTTGGGTCAGGACTGACACATTCGACGGGATGTGGCCCTGGTGGAGCCACACGATCATCCAAACTTGTAGTCCCACTATCAACCGGACTGGAAACGCCAGCCCGTTGTGAACTAGATGTATCTGATACGGATGGTGAAATGGAAGAGAGTGGACTGCAGCTACTACCGGTAAAACTCCCGGCACCACTGCTCTGGGCCGAAGCAGGTGTGGCCACTAGGTTGTGAGTTGACATCACAGGGTAATCCGTTGAAGAATTCGGCAAATAAAGTTCACATTTAGCCTGAACAAATGAGGAAGGATGCATGATTATTATAAAACTGCGTACTGTGAATGGTGGAATGACTTGAGGGTAACAAAACAAGAAACATTTTACACATAAACATACAGCCAGCAAATTTTTAACAGAATACCTAGACGGTTGAGTATGAATAATCATAATACCATCACCGTGCATCTTCTTGTCCAATACAACAATAGTTTAGGAACTGGAAATACGATTCCACTATGGACGTCGATAATCTAAAAAACCGGTGTGAAAAACAGCGCCTCAAACGACCAATGACTTACATCCACCGGCAGCACAGCTGTGTACTCTACAAGAAAAGTAACCTGTACCAAAACTCGAATCCAAATGGTATTACGGAGACTTCAGCAAATGAGCAGACAGAGCGTCATCGCACCGTTTGACGGTTGAATAACTTGCATGAGGAAACCGCATAAAAAAAAGTTTCCGAAAAAAGAATACATTGTGCGGTTGTGTTGGGCACAGAGATGACCAATGATCAAATCATTCAGAGTTTGTATGTAAGGTTGCGTACACTGTGTTCGACTTGTAGACAGTCGTATGTGCGGCTGAAATAAGATTTCGACGTGCACTTGTGACAAAGCCGGTGTCGGATACTACAGTGTAGGTTCTTTTGTACACTCGGTTGGTTGACTCTGATGTAACAGGTCAGCTGTGATGGTCAAAACAGTGGATCGAATAAAAAGTACAGGGAATTGCACATGGAACAATCGATGACAAAAAACGCCTGACGAGCAACGGGAGTGCTGCGATCTTGAGAACTGAAAAAGTGGAGATTAGAGACACCAAATGAATCGAAAAGAACTGCCAGAAGGCAGTTATCCGGGTACGTAAGGAATGGTAATGGTTAACGTCTTCAAGAAGAGTTACAACGGTAAGACCAGACGGAAGATGAGATCAGACGATCATCGTCGATAAATTTCCACTGATGAACACGTAAGGCGGAACGTGCACATTCTCCTAGTCTGACATAAACTGTTTTGTGAAGAGTGTAAAGTAGAAGACCGTTCGGAAGATAAGATATATATATATATATATATATATATATATATATATATATATCACACGTAGAAACTCGACACTAGGCGACAAACGTGCCACAACATGAAAACAAAAAGGTTTTGTGTTAGATTAAAAAAAAAAGAGAAACGTAGAATAAGAAAGAAGAAACACCAACGAACACAGAGATTCGGAGCACTTGTGCTGTTGGTTTCAATTCCTCGCCAAATCACACTGCGTCTTCAACTAAAGATGTTCATTGTCCTTTGGATGTTAGCAGTAAGTCGAGAACGCCATACGGAAGCAAGCTCAAGTATGAGTACCTTTATATCCCGAACCTAAGTCAAACGCCGACTACCAGGCTGCCACTTCCAACCTAACCCAGTACCCACAAATAAGACACGATATGACAGGCGGTGAGCTGACGTTCGTAAGATGTGGCCGGGCCAACGAAACGGCAAGACGAGATCGAAATGCTCAAAGATCGACAGAATCTGTTGATTCCCTAGACATGTCGGTGAACTTCGCCATTGGTGACGCAGTGTTCCCGTTACACTTCGCTAATGTTTCATAGACATCGATGGATTACAAAAGGTATTGTGATAATTCTGCTTGCGGACAGTACAAGTGTCGGAGTCATACAACAGGACCGTCCTTACAGTGACATTGCAAATTCGGCCTTTCACAGTAACAACTGTGTATGATCTGGCAGCTGAGCAACATACGCAAGAAACGAGTGACAAAAGCTAAAGAAACGTTTTTCGTTCATTTCAATGGACGTTGAAATAACAAATATTGCACGATAGCTATAAGCAACCTCCTCAAATACGTTCGTTTCCGGCACAACAGAAGGTATTGGATGAAGTCCAGTCAGTATGACACAAATCGGGCGACCAGAGATCCGTTAAATCTAACGGGCAACTCACTCACACGGTAGCAGAACACAATGACACAACACTACCTTCAGTCACCATCATTCGCTCAGGGTGTTTATTTAACCAACGGTATAGCCAGTCTTGATAACCGGCAGCATGACAGAAGTACTAAATAGTTACTTGAAGCTGAAAAGGTTAACAATCGAATCTCGCCGTTTGTAAAACACAATGCATATTTGTGTCCAAGTGTGATGAAGCAATCATGTGTGGAAGTTAATGGGTAAGTGACCAACAGGTGTATCACATACTCACTGGGATCGCAACTCAGCATAAGATCCATTACTTACTGGTAGACTCTGAAAGAGGTGAGGCTCTCGTGCAGTAAGCCTGTTCGAGGCTAGCCAGAAAAAGGGTTCATATGAACACGAAGACACGAATCAAACATAGTCGTCAACCACCAACGGTTTTTTTAAAGATGGACTCCACGAGGATACCAAGACCGTTTATTACTGAAGTCTCATTTCATCTAGTATTGGTATAAACGTTTAGTAAGAAAGACAGCCATTACAAACCCTAACTGGACTGACTTCAAGGCAACTTTTGTGGACCAGAACCGCGAAGCGGTTTAAAAGCTGATTCTACAACGGATGACTTATTCGTTTCCAAAAGGTAAAATTCTTCTGTTTTGCTATCTTCCTCCACAATCGCAGAATATTTTACTTTCTATAGAAATTCAGTGGTAAAGCAGAGGGTCTGAAAGCATTTCGTATTGTATGAAACAAATGTAAGCGGAAAACCCATAAACATAATCAATCTGCACATGAAAATATCTGGCTCGGAGATTGTGCGAGCAAGAATGTTTTATTCAAGTGCAGGTGAGGATAGAGATTAAATAAATCTCATCTACAACTACCGAAGGTAAGACCTATTACAACTCCAACTATATGCCAACTTCTATTCAAGGGTCAACAACCAAATCCTGCCAAATTAGTATTCTATATTGGTTGGGCGAAACTTTCGATAAACAGTCCTCACAACTAACTTATGTGTGCTTAATGACTACTGAGAATTAACCGATACGGCATGTTCGGTCTAGACAAGATCCAACCTAAGATTATCAAAGAATAAGCAGCCTTCAGTCTGAAGATACCATTTTATAACGTACAAAAACAGACAGTCCAAAATAGCACAGTACATGATGTGCGGAAGGCACTGGAATTCCTATCATTAAGGCAGGCGGTCGCCAAATCTCCTGTCAGTCATTGGTCATTTAGCCCCATTAGCATGTCATACAAAATAATGATAAGTTTATTGAAACCAACTCCTCCTAATTACTTTTTAAGTCATCTTTTTTTCTGTATAGGTCATGCACAGCCAATGTGATGACCTAATTATATGGCCTGAGGGAGGAAAACACAGATGCGATCCTCATCAATCTCGCTAAAGCTTTCGACCATGTTACGTACGGACATCTCGCATACAAAGCGTAATGCAACCAAAGAGACGTTCTGTGGTAAAAATAGAACTTGTAGAAGTGAAACCGAATCAGCCACTTCTTACCACCATATGGAATCTATTGGGAGTCTTCAAGGAGCTGTGGCAGAATATCTGTCATGTATGGTTTGCATTAATGATGTTCCGGATCTGATTTTTTAACAACACGACTTTTAGTGTCAAACATTGCGCCACAGATTGACCATGACGAGAGTGATTCTTGTTCAGACTAACGGAACCCCTATTTCCATGATCGTAAGTGTAAACACAAGTATTTCGGGAAGATCTAGAATAGAATTCGTAACTCATAGTGCACAACAAACTACAAAAATCGATCTGAAAGAGGTCCTAGGAAACTGGTTGGCATCCAACTTCACTTTCGTACGACACCACGTACGCATAGTGTATTTTTTGTGGGGAACCAACTTCCGATAGTGATCGGTAAACAGCGTCGGTATCAATGCAGTGGCAAACAAATGTACACCAAACATCAGTCAAGATGTTAAGTCGTAGGACGTGGCAATCTGTAGGAGTTCGCATGACCTCATCGGAAATTGACAGGTCACTGTTGGGTCAACTGGAATATCATGATAAACCCATTCCCATCTCCTTAATTATCCTCTTGAACTTGCCATGCGTGGAATCAGGTCACTTAGCTCTCTAACGCCGTATCCAATATGTGGTGTGTCCCGACACGGAGACCTTATTGACCCATACTTCAAAGACTAAGGTGAACTATAAAAACAGTCATGTTTATTCAGCCAATGCCCAGTCCAATCCAGTAGAACGTCCGACAGGGACGGCCAGGCAAAACGCTGACTGGGACCGCTAGGCACAACACCTGAGAGAGAGGAAGTGCTTGGCAAGGAATGTCCGGCATGATCATCGGTTCCAACTCTGTCAGCAACGTTAATGTCGGCGCCAACAACAATACCTATTTAACGGTTTGGTATGGTTCATAACCACGAACACTGCCACAACTAATCAGGTTTTGTCACATACGTCTACGCAACGCATCAAAAGGAATGACTATTCACTGCTACAAAGCATGATGAACAACACATCCTGCCTTGATACCATCAAGCGAGCTAAACAACCAACAGTCTTACGATGAGGACTTTCAACTGCAAGACTTGTATAGCTTCATCCAGCAAACAAATTACAAATCAAGGATTGCTCTCACATCAATCCGTTCGTCCGTCACAACTCTCAAACTCACACTGTTTCAAACGGTGATTCACAACATTCAAAAGGCATTCCATGTACACTCAGGATTTTGACGAGTTCAAACATTTCACCATACAATTTTCGTAATTCACCTATATTTGATACACTGCCATTCACGTGTTATATATATGCATTTTTATTGGAGTTATTAACCTTATGATTATATGCAACTGTCGTGCCAATAAATCCAATTCCACCTCAATAACTGGTACATGAACGGTAGTAACGTGGAATTTTAAAATACCAATTACGCAGTACCATCACTTTTCGGTTGAATTGATGACTTAGTATGCACCAGGAAATAACTGGATCACAGTCAGATGTTATGAATGAATTCACAATTCAAGATCGATTGGCCAAAGGTGGTTACTGAACGACGCTATGGTACACAGAATGAGGGAAGTTCCTATGGACAACGGAATAACAAGTTCACAGATGGCCTACCAATACGTAGATAATTGAGGATCAATTTAAGCACTGGTTAGATAAGCATAAATGCTAGGGCTGACTAGGTGTTCCGGCTAGAGTGTTCGCACACACACACACACACACACAGCTTATTGACTTAGCCTATATTAAGCAGAAAAGCTCAAACTAAATACGAACACACGGGAGTGATACAGCCCATTTGGAATAAGCATAGGTGCAAAAGAACAATGAGAAAAACAAGCACAGCCCATAGATATCCAGCTTTTATAAACTAGGTAGAGAACAGGTTAATCTACAAGATAACCGAAAATCCACATAATTGAAACTGAGCAAGGAACACTGACGAGAGTGCCAAGATAATGGGGAATCCTAGTAACAATCTTTTGGACCACTTTTTGCATTTGGTCAGTCAGAACTCTTCAAGTGTACATGCTGTGACAATGTTACATAGATGCCAGTTGTTAGGCCCTGTTGTGACCAGAACGCAGCAATACAGGGGGGATACACTTTTAACACACACAAATAACAGAAAACATCCGTGCTCGCACAGGTCATCTATGACTATCAGGTTAATGGAAGCCAGTACACAGATGTAAGTTCGTAGATGTGCGCTGTAACTCCCATGATGTCATCTGTAAAAGCTAGAGGAAAGAAGACCGTCAATCGAGCAAACAGAGGCTCGTGTACATTCTTGGACAAAAAGTGGGCAAATTAGATTGTGGAATTCGGTCGACACAGACCTGACAAGCGCTCTTTATATGAACTGCAATATCCCCGCACAGACGTACTGCACTTTAACAGACGCAAACAGATTCACTATGAGTGAATAAAAGGATATTCTGCTGCCAAGGTCATTTCAGTAAATGCTATTCATGTGAGCTTCAATAAATATTCGCCGTTAATACAATCAAATTTTCCAATGATCCTTACGTGGCTTTCTTTTGTTCACTAAGAGCTGAAAAGCTGTAGCCAGAGTTCACAAATAAACTGCGGCAAGTGGAACTGTGATCGATCGACATCAGCCAATCAAAAACGGTGATCATGTACTACATCGGATTCGGTAGTAAGGGATAGTGAGTCAAAAATCGTTCAGAAAAGCCGAATTACCTTGGTCAAAGTCGTCGAGCTTAGTAATAAAACGGCCAAACCAAAAACAATCTTTGGAATAAACACTGTAATTCCTCCGTAAAAAAATGGTATTGTTTTTTCCTAACAAACTGAAATTGCTCAGTACTGCTCATACCCTTGAAATTTTAGTTTTTTTCGAAACAGTAACCAAGTGAGCGACATGAACCATCATCAGTTTTTCTTGTGGAAGTGTCCATATCACACATCCAACTTTCGGATGGGGAATCGTGATATAATTGTCCGTTTTGCGCATTTCACTCGACAGTCCAATTGTTCCAGTGTTTGTGGGCCGCCATACCTGGCTCGATGAAATAGTATTGAGCCGAATGAACAAATGAAGGTGATATGTGGGGGCAAGTGAGAGAAGTTGACAGGACAACTGATCAAGACACCTACCGAACTACCACTGCCAAATAGATTCCTTCATGCAGAAACAGTGGCTGTAGAACCAGTGCACGTCCGTAAAAATGTAACAAACCTTAAAGAAGGCAATGAAGTTTACACAAAACGTGCTCGTCGGGTCAATGTGGATTGAGTGTTGCAAACTACTCTCTCTGTCTTTTTGGGGAAGAGGGTATTCCAGAACAAGTTACTTACTTCCAATAAACCTTTAAAATTATCTGCGGAATCGAAATTAAATCTTATGTGAAGAGATTCTATGGTTTATATCAAAATTTGGTATCACTTAACGCTGAAAGAACCGCAAAATTTAGGACCAGAGGACAACCAGGATGTCTTTTTAACGACATTTTCGGAGTCGTACACTTCGGCCATGATGCTCTCGTAGGCTCATGATTATCGTAACTTGTTATTACGTATCAAAAAGACCGAGAGAATGTTCTGCTTCTTGCAGAACAATGACAAACATGCAGATGAATAATCAATATGTGAGACAAAAATGTACTAAAAACCACTTGAAGTAACTGAGGGACAAAGAAGTGAGTACTCAAAAGCAACAACGACTGTGTGTATCGTAAGTCTTCTCTAAATTCAATATCGCAATACGTACACACTAAAATAATCAACACAGCGGAAGCATTCCCTTCCAATATCGTCACTCAACCCTTTCGCGACCTGAAAAAATAGTTTCACTGCACAACAGAGCAGTTGTCCACAGCTGGTTTGGCTGGCAAAATGTTCTTAAAAAAAACAGATCTCGTAAAAGAAAAAATGATTGCTTTTCCTAATGACTACTTTGTTATTCTCCAGTTTCAACCATTGCCAATGGTGGAGTTATCGTGGTCTTCATTTTTGCTTGGTAATTCAGTAACAGGCTTCATTCCATAAAATCAGACTATCATACAGTTCAAGGGACATTTCGTTAAGTTTATTTGAGAGTCCGCGACGATTCAGGTGCACTGTGCTCACTGTGGGTCGTGTCATGGGCCTATGTCGGCAACGACCGCTAAAGCTGTTGTAATGTAGTATTCATGGTTTAATAAACTACGTGTAAATGTTAGCACGGAAATTAAGGTGCGTTCCACCCGTGAAACCCGTTTAACTGAACCAACACGGAGCAGTATATTCGACATATTTTGATTTGTTGTTAACATTTAACTAAGATGTAATACCACATTCATCGGGTTTGTGGGGCATGCACATAAATAACCTCATCTGCTGAGTTGTATCACTTGTCAGAAAAGTTTTTGAACTAACTTGTAGTTAGTTCTATTCAACTCAACAACCTCCTTCACATGTTTTAATCTAACCATCTAACATGATCAGTTTCATCAGTGAACCACTTAGATGATCAGATGATTGTGGGCTTATCTTGAACATTTGTTCAATTGTCTCCAATGGTGACGTTCTATACAAATCTATACCTAAAAAGGATCAGTAACATTGGTCGACCGGATCGAACCTGACAAGAAACAGATCATGGTTGTCGCCTAGTAATAGGGTAACAGAGAGTAAGGCTGGATTGGCAGTGCTCGCTAACAAACGAAACTCCCGATTTAGAGTTCTCATAAGGGTCGGCGGAACAGTCGCCAAAATGGTCACTGAGATAAACCAGGGGCAACTCTGGTGAGAGTTATAAATATGCGGAAAATACTGTGGATTTTGGCAAGAATTTGGAAGGATCATAATAAGCAACGCCATAGTAACAGTGGATAAAAAATTTATAGAATAGAACGAATGAAAACAAGACTTGGCCATGCAGAATGGTACTTAAAAAGTCGTCAAAAGAATGGCTTGGTTGCCCTGACGTTAGCCACAAGTAAACAAACATAAAATGAAAACGGATACAGATCGTAAGAGGCGGGAATTCACTGACCTCTTGTTTCTCCACTAGCTTTGTGATCATCACGATAGCTGGTGCATGCGAATGCCAAACCATGCGCCAAAAATCGACCACCGTGTTAGGCATGGGGCCTTGTGTAGCGATGAACGCATTGGGTTGGCCACCGTAACCCTGTAGAAGAGAGGGATACAGATATGCGACCAGTAAGAACACAAGAAAACGAACTGGGAGAAATTGGGCACAAAAGAACATGGAGGCCATCGCCCAAAGACAACCGTTCCATAACAACAACCAGCGATATATACTGAAGTGCTCAGAATCAGACAGTAATGTCTTATACATTGTGCCCTCGGGCTGGGTAAACCCCTCACTGCCAAGCGAGTCGGACTCTTGAGTCACAGGTTCCTGGTAGGGTCCCCGAAGATGAATCTCGTAGTCAGTCTGGAGCGAGAATCACTGTGAGTCCCAGAGGAGAGCAATGTTTTCTCGGTTGGATCCCCGTGAACAATAACTTTATTTGTTCACCAACGCAGTTGATCGGCACCGAATGTGTAAGTAGATCAGACGACCAAAAGTCCAGAAACCTGACGCAGAATACAGACGGGTATTCAGGAGATTACTACTTAAGTTGATTCCAGAAGTGGATAGTCACTTAAAGGAGATGGCGGAGCAAGCAGTAAACCAACGAACTAACAGTTCATTTTAGTCCCTGGTACAATTGGCCAGAAGAGCAAATGAGATTTGCCGATTTTATGTCGATTTCAGGGAGCCGAACCGAGTGACAGTAACAAATGACAGCTGGACACTACAAACGAAAGGGTGTTTTGTGTACCTATATATAGCCAGGATACCATTCCTCACAGAACTGCTTTCCGTTTACTGGTAACCACCAGCTGCATAGAAAGACAGAGCAGAAACCACCTTGTGTGTGAAGGACAACGCAAATTCATTAGATTGCCGTTCGGCCTTTGCAATGCTCCAGCAAACCCCATAGGCCACCTGCTTCTCACTGTGGAACGCTGAAAAAGATTGAACGTGTATACGGTAGTGATGTCGACATTGTGTCAGAACATGCAGAAAAAATGCGGTCAGTACTACAACGCACTGACGCAGCCAGCCTAAAGCTAGGCAGTAAGAAATACAAAATTGTTCGCAGTACAATCGTACGTTTGGGATAAACGGCTAGTAACGGAAAGATAGGCTTACAACAATCAGGAAACTTCCAACCTAAAAATCGAGGCGACAGTTGAGATCCTTTCTCTAAATGATCGACTACGATGTGAAAGTTATGCAGGGGATCTCTCGAACAGCATATCTACTCCCCAAGAGACTGAAGAAGAACAAATTTATCTGGACTGAAGACTTGGAGATGGCGGTCAAGCGAGAACCTGTCAGCATTCAACGATTCCGTACGATCCTCAGACCGAATGAACCATCTATTGTGTCAGCGGATACAAGTGAACTCGGAATCGCAGCAGTTGCTTCACAACCGTTGGGGGCAGTCAAGTATGCCAGTCGAGTACTGACGGAGGCAGAAAGTATTTCACCACAGAAGAAGAAAACCTAGCCTGTATGATCGCTAGAAGAATAGGCGACCTACGTGATGGCGACCACCGTTTAAGTTCAGACGCATCACAAACTCCCTATCTAGTTCAAGTTGGCAAAGGATCCAGGTGCGTTGGATACTTCGACTATAAAAATCCAATTTTTTTCATCGGGCATGTCAGTAACAAAACCAAGAAGATATCCGACAGTGTTGCGACTAGTACAAGAAAATGAGCTGTCGATTGAACCTACAACTATCGAGGGAGAACCGCTTGCAGACAAAGATCTCAAGGTAGGTAAAATATGTGAACATTTGCCGATAGGATCCAAATCCGGAGGATCGTCTTCGGAGCTGAAAACGCTGTAACACATCTGGGACCGACTGCATCTGGAGAACGGTCAACTCGTCGTTGATGTGCAGGTGCAGAACGGCCTGAGGTTATGAAGGCTGTTATTTATGCGAGTCGAACAGAAGGAGTGCATACTTCGACTGGCACACGCTAGTATTCACAAGAGGCCAGAATGCGCGTTCGATTTATTGTGGAGAAGTGTATTTTGGTCACCGACGTGGAAAGAGGTGACCGACTTCATTCGGACTTGCCCTAGCGTCTAGATGAATCGAGTAACAACGTCAGCAACATCACCGATGTAATCGGTGACACAGCAAGCCCCGTACAGATGAGGCACAACCAGTTCTAATCCTCTCAAAACAAGCCCAAGAGAACTACGCTGTACGGTTGTAATACTCAACCGTTTCGCCCTACAAAGTGATTCATCTCAGAGGTGGATCAAACGAGTGGAGCTGCTACATATAACAAATTCCTAGGTCACTTTGAAGTATCGCAGAGAGTCATAGCAGACCAGGCCGCCCGTTTTGAGGGCAGCTTTTCAGATGCTGAAGAACCGCACTATCCACGGGCGAACAGGTTGACGCAGCTGATCCGTTGTACAACGGAGGAACAACACCGGAGATACATGGAGAGAAAGGCTACCAGATGCACTGTGTGAACGCCGCACGATGAAGTACGCAACGGTGCAAAGTTAACCAATTAGGCTTACATATAATAAGATGCGCAGGATTCTGCTGGATTTCTGTGTTCAGTGACAGAGACAAGTAACATCCCAAGGATATAAACATCTGGAACACCGGGCGCTTGAACGGACAACAGAAACTCGATATCGTCCAGTCTTTAAGATCGTACGATGAACTGTATGTGTAACGCTCATGATCGAACGACAGACAGGCTTAGCATTCGCAATTGTTCATTACCCAGATTGATTGAATTCTCATTGATATCTCTTCAGTGCGTGGACCACTTGCAGTGCTTTAATTACTTCCTCCATTCCTTCGCTGTCATTCTCTTTGGGGTGTTAACAAGTTACTTACTGTACACAACCTTAGCTAGAGGGCTATAATATGACGTTGCATGGACAACTTACTATAAAAATCACTCAAAATATTTGAAGGTAGTGTGAATTCAGTTTGCCGCAGCAAACGAAATAAAAGTACACAACCGAACCTACGAATCGGGAACCGAGGGTTATATGATCTCTGCTAGCACCGTCTTATATCAAACAGTTTATAACAACCGGAAAAATAACTTATGCTTGTTAATCTGCAATAAGCCAACGACAGCTGCCTCGACCATCAACCATCCGGGATCAGGTTCAAAATGCTGAGTAAGTTTGAGCAATAAGCAAGACAAATTCTCCTTCTGGTCTAGTTTTGTCATGGAAAGATTGGTTTTTACTTTATTCTAATGTGGACAGACATTTTCCTTAACAAAAGAGCGTCAGAATGTATTTTTATTTGTTATGGCTAGTTGGTTAATTAACAACGGTAGAGTACCTGGAATTGTCATTCATATTTTAAAAAGAATCTCTGAGAATCCGATCCTGTAGTCAGTCTGATCGACGCATTACACAATTATAACTCCTAATATGTTAAACCTTTTGTGCTATCCCACAACCTACCTCAGCTTGAGATGCTGAACATTAGGCTAGCTCAACAGAAAATCAGCCACTTTACTTAAAGACATCTTCCGTACCGTAATGTACATTCTTTAAAGGATGACACTTCACCACACTGAGCAGAGTTTCGGGTTTTGATTGCCATCCCCTGCCTATGCATATTGTGCTCATCTCCAAAGCAGAATCCAAAATTATGCCGCGTAATGCAAAGCTTTTTTTGAGCTATAGTACTTCTCAGTCAAGTGAAAAAATTTCGACACATTGAAGTGCAATAAGTTTCCAACGCAAAACGATGCTGAAGACATCAAACCATATGGAGTAATCAAGCACAGCACCGATGGGATCAAGGATCTTAAGTTAATAAACCAATATGAGTTGCACTCTCTTAGGGGCCCTACTCAAAAAAATGTCAATGCCAAAAAGATAGCGGATGCTCTGAAAGTCAGATAAACAAATATACCAATCCTAGGTGGATTGTTTTGTAACTCAATAGAGTGCCTGATGTGCTCAATCTACCACACTGCCGAACAAAATCTGATTTATGGTTACTCCAAATTCAGTCTTTATGAGGAGAATTGCGGTACAGACAGCTTTGATATTTACATAGTTCAGTATTAATTACTTTTTCGGTTGAACCACCAACTTCAGTTTCAGAATCAACTATACTGTGAAGAAAGTGTATTAACTATGATTTGCTGATATGAGTTAAATAATTAAATGTAACAGGCCATTAAAAAAGCTGTAGTATTTTACTGTGTGGAATACTAAGGGAAATTTCGCGAGGTTAATGTTTGAGATAGCGCCAAATAGCTCAGTCTGGAGCGAAATAGCTGTTGGCGAAACAGTAGTCGTTCTTGAATTACACAAAAATGAAAGTCTGGACTTTGAGATGGAATGCACTGCCTATTTGTCATTTTAGAGGAGCATTCAACGTTGTGACGCGTGTAAATTGTGGGAAATTTATATCTGTCACTCTGCGCAAATACATAATTTGTTTAAATTGATTCCATATGAAAATACGCTTCCGTGTGCGCATCTCATCATTTACGTGGACGATTGTCAACTTCACCGTGGTCATCTTGAACCAATTCTGTTGGAGGGTGATATTGTAGCCCCACTCAGAAGGAAGGTATTCCAGAGTTCAATGTGTTAGGCAACTAAGTGACCTTGTTGTGGGTTAATCATTTTTCCAGATCGAACGACACTCACGCATGGTCTGAGTCACCGTATTCGGCTAAGATTTTCAGCTAGCCCACTCCAAAAGAAAGCACTAGACTCCAGATTCGCTCTTATTAGAGCTCATCAGTAGTGCAGATTTTCATCCGGATCGGGATTTGCTTGTCGGTCCTCATGCATGCAAGACCAGAATGTTAGCGACGTCAGTAACCTTACAACGGGCATGATCGAATAATCATATTCAAACGCCTTATGATTAGTGTTTAAATTGGTCGATCATTTTGAAAGAAAAAAAACAAAGACGCTCTATTACCCCCAATCGCTAATTCCGTGACCAGGATCTTCTGTTAAATGAAAGTCACGGACACAAAGTTGTTGCTGAGCACTTGTATATGAATAATCGGTCATGTCTATTATGAAGTTACTGGCATTGCAGTTAACACACTAACCTCGTAAATTCTTATTAGGAGGAGGACATGCACAACCGATGGGCTCCAATAAGAGTGTAACTCCAGTCTAGTGCTCCCACACCAAAAGAAGCCAGCAGAAATGCTTACCTAAATGCAAAGGCTGAAATTGGTGGTGGTGTTCCACTTGAAATTATCTAAATCCTTAAATGTAATCAGTGCAGCAACGGTGCTTGTGCCTAAAACCGGGATCGATGTGTTTATCGCCCAGTTCGGTTGACCTGGTATGATCGAATGCACAGCGGTATCATTAGGTAGATGTATTACACTGGTTGGTCGTGGTTGTTAATTAGTCGGAAAGTTTGAACAGTCCTGACAATTGGAACGAAAACTTTGTTGAATCCAACACACTCAACAACAGGTAGGCGTTTTATGGCAACATCCAAAAAGGGAAACTTCAAAGAACAGCTTAAATTGAATCTCCTAAGGTGATCTTATGCCCACCTGGACATTCGATTGATAACTGTTACGGCCGGACCTGTTGAGGTGCCCTCTTCCATGAAGTACCAGTAACGCTGACGGGGAAATTTCCATGAGGTTCACACAGTCTACATCTGTGCGGATATACCGTATTCTGCCCACCTTAAGACGTCGTGATATCAACTTTCCGTTATTCGATACCTGTTTATGATAACCTATAGGTTTCTTTGATACTGTCCAACCACAGTCGCATAAACTAGGCAGTTCAAACTAGGGTATTGGAGCACAGTGGAAACGGATAAATTACAATAAAGTCCCAAAACTGTGTAATAGTGCTCTAACCCAGTCAGTTTGCTGATTGCCTACCGGGTATGGTTCAGTTCAACAAGATGGAGGATTTATTTGGGTCACATCTCCCCTATTCACTGTTCCAGCACGTCCCAACAGGTGTGAGCTGCTGACGTTTGCTGAAATGAGGGTCTGAATCCTCATAATGTTAGGGTTCCAACGCAATATATCAGATGCCAATCTCTGTCCCACTGCGTTAGCACTATCCGTTTGGCCAGAACGTTTTTCGAGTTATACAGAAATAGCAGACAAACCCTTCGAGGTGACTTAAACTGACATACAATCACGCAAAGAAGATATCGAGATGCAAAAATGATGTCAGGGCATTTTTGAAGAAAACGAAAATTCCAGAATACCATAGCCCACTGACTTCGTAACAGTGGTTTCGATACCTAAACACTGCTGCTTCAGGGTTTCTAGTCACACGATAACAACCAGTACTGACTGCCTCGTCTGATACAATCAAGTAAACCTAAAGCTCGTATTAACCACATGCATGCTAGTGCAGTCACATACGCGCACATCTGGCTCAGAAAACACGTCAGAATCAAACTGGATAACAGTACTCCCCCACATAACAAGTCGGCTGGAACGCGGCAACGCGATTCGCCTGGATCGGAGCAATTTCATGAAGGACTTCCCGTAAAAACCGAACACTGACATCAATTCGTAGTTTGCATGGAAACATAGTAATCAACTTGTGCACTCTCGTCAATAATGGAGTTTCATTATCTTATTTATTCTTCACCAAATTCACCGTCTATTACGGAATTGAAGAACATTTCAACACTTTTCGAAACAGATACAAAAAAAATGGAGTAAGATATCATTGATGAAAAGTAATTCAAGAGAATTTACGGGAAAAAGTGATACTAACAGAACAGGTGAAAGCAACAAAAGTAGCCCGCAACAGATTAAGGTGTTGTTCACAAGGCCCTTAAACATACTACATCATAAACTATGTAACCCCTATTCCGGCTAGACAAGATGATCAGATCCAATCGAACAGAAAAGCAAATACTTTTATGTCTTGCTTCCATGGTAGTGATCGATTTCTGTGCTGTTTGTGCTTACGAGGAACAAATTGGCACAGGCCCTAGCCAGTAAAATCGATGAGCGAAAATTGTTTCGTTATCAAACGTACACAGTCATATCTGTGTTGTTGCTATTAAACGTGAACAAAGTTTCACAAGTAACTATGATTAAATGCGAATAGAGCAATCGGGTAATGTCTTTTGAGAAGTTGATCAAAACATTTGGCAGTTTTACGTCGGTAACCTGGAGGAATCAGAAAATAGACACTTGAAAAAGGAGATGCCAGACAACGAGTTGTAGACACATAGTTGAAGAGAACAAGCAATGTAATAATCGGAGCGTTGAACCACTTCCATGAGGTACTGATTAGGAAGTTTCCGTTCAAACACCGACAAGCTAAAAGGTTAGCAAATCCAAGAAGGATCAACCATCTCACCTGGTTTTAAACTATTCAACACGATCGATCATGAAAATACAAATACCACCAGCGCCTCTGAGTTAGTATCTTTCATTACACAAGAAGAGGGAGGGAAGTACGACTGCACGAAACGTGATTAGATGCGCAAAGATAATACCGATTTGACGGTGAGTATTCGCATGAATCGAGACAAGGATGAAGTGGAAGAGAGAAGACGGTCACCCTCGTACAACCGTTGACTGTGTCAATTGGCAACGCAAATTTTCCAGTAAGATTAGCGTCAGCCAACACAGAAGGCACATGTAGCCCATCAAACGCAATTGTGGCAAACGTGAACACAAAAATCGCAAGGTTCAGTTGGTCTCAGAGGAACTAGGCATCTTTTCTAAGACTTGTTGACAGACTGGCACTGTCGCGTCTTACTCGATGCAAACTCTATCACCGGCTTCAGTCTCATTTTCCAGGTCGTAGAATCATGGGTATCAAGAAGTACTTATAAGCACCAAACTGACATAGAGGCTTCATTCACATTACTGGCAGAACCGAAACCTCAATCCGAACGGCTTATCCGTTTGGTTCAGACTGTGGTGACCAAACTCGAAGTGAACTGCGAGCAGCCACCTGCGGTCCACACGTACCCGTATTCATCATAGCATATGTGAAATCATTATTGAATGTGTATGCCTCGCAGTCGACTCTGTAAACGTCCCAAGTGGTCACTCAGCGATAGCCTCTTGCGGAAATGAGTCGCAAGTTGCCGCCAGGTTCGCCCAATGAAATTGGCTGATAGAAGCTGCCAGACAATCAAGCGATGGCCTAATGTCGATATACGTTTACGTTCAGGTACGTGCAACAGTCGAAAATACAAAGATACTAAGTGAAAAGAAAAAAGTGGTGCTTCTGTGAGGAAAGGTCAATCACTTGAAGAAACGACGTTATCATGATAGTTATTCACATACTGTAGCAAAAAGGCGTCCAATAAAGCACAATCTTTATTGTCCAACACGCTAGTTACTATGCTACGCGCGCGTTCGCGTTTATGAATCAGAATTCCAGTCCACAACACCCCCCGCTCTAAGCCCACACGTCGTGTACACTTCTGTCCGGTTTGTGTGTGACTGGCGCCTTCTATCGGAAGGTTTTCCGTCTGCCATTGTTCGTCCGTTGGTTCAATTTCGTTAAGTGATGGCTCATCCGGTCGCTCTTGTTGTCCGCCATCTATCCACTGTGGGCTTTGAACGTATTCCACGACCATGTCGAGATATTCCACCGAGTGTTGGAATAATTGTGCCTCCGATTTGGTCGTCCATCCTATTTTGCGCGCCATGTCTCGCCCGTTGATCCGATCTGATAGAGCGATGGCTCATCCAATCGCCCACGTCGTCCCCGATCCGTTCGCTTTGGGTTTTTGGACGTACCTCACCCCCGCGTTGAAATATTCCGCTGAGTATTGGAATACTCGCACCTCCAGCCTGATAATCCACCACGATATGTGTGAATTCAACATTTTACCATAAGTTATCCTTTCGTACCGTTGAGCATTTTGGTCGGCAGGTTTCAACTATGTAGTCTTGAATAAAGCAGGATATTATCACCATGCGTTTCACATGAATGAAAAACGAAAAACTTTCACTCACGATAAGTCATTCCTAGTAAACAAGGAGTGGTACGCTATTGCGCGTTACAGAATACGACAAGACTTTTTCATGCAGTCTGCAGTGGACTGAAAATCACGCCATATGTTCTGCACTCTAATTCGTTTTTCTCTTGGCATTAGTCACTTCACTCCAGTTTCAATGCTTGCGCGTTCTTATACTGGTTAGATCATCATGCGTTGTTTTTCGAATATGGTGGTATTACGTAGTGTACGATTCAGAACCCATTTAGTCAGGACATCAAAAGATGAGAGTTAATTGTTGGGTTTTACATGCGGATTAAAGCCAGTGGAAATGAATGATGAGCTGTAGTCGCAAAAAATATATACAAACGCGGAAGCCTGTTTTGGACGACCCCCAAAAATGGAACCAAGGAGATCGCTGAAATGACAAGCGAGGCGGCAAACAGCAAATGGCGGGGCACAGACGCAACAGTATCATGTAAGGACGTGAAAATCTAAGCGCCCGCAAAGTGAATCACTATACAACCCATCCGTTAAGGGTGATCACGTATGGCAATGTAAGAGAAACAACGTGAAAACAAGACTGAAAGCCCACTGACTGACCATCTCGACAGATATTAAACAATTTTGTTCTGTTTGCAAAGTTGTCAAGGCAGTGAAATTCTTTGTGAACATGTTGTCTATGTTGTTTGTTATCAGTTCGTGGCTTGCAGTAAACATGCATTAGAAAAAACCTATCCCTTTAAATGAGACCACGTGAAATATTCTTACACGGTCTCACTTAAGTCTAAATATAAGCGTTTAATTGCGTCCTTCCGAATGACCTCATATTTCTTCCAAAAATCTTTATTTAGCACCATTTTTTTCCAACGTCGGTGTTCAGATGTAAGAACCGAAAACGAAACTCAATCAGCATCTTAGCGAGAACTGTATGTTTTGCTTACCACTAACGTTTACCAACGCAACAGTTAGGTTCGTTGAGCTAACTGTTCGTAATCTATTGAAAGCTGAGTGCGATTAAAAAGGGCATCCACATCGTTAGATGCGTGGTGAAGGTTTCCGGTGTGAATCTGCTGATGCTGTGCGGATAAGGCGTACAGCTAGAAACCTGAACATAAGTGGCTGTACGTTCAGGCTGAGACAAGAAGACGGACATTTACGACAACCGATGAACCCGAACTTACGTGAATGTAGTTCGCATGAATGTATGTTGTAAGCGGATCGTTGTTCACCATAGGTAGAATCACACGAGTGGAATAGTCTGCATAACAAAGCGGGGGAAAACAGCGAACGAAATAAACAGAGAAGAATACGACCGTTGTACGCAGAATAACCAAGATTCAGGAATACCACAAAGCGAAACACTCAAATTCGGCTGCGCGATTTGCATCTTCTTGGACTTCTTTTGAAATATCTATTCACCAACAGATGATCATTTAGGATACTTGTATTAATCTGAACCATTATGAGAATAACGACATGCCTAAGTGCCCATGTTATTATTAGAACAGGGTATGTTTCTTCCCACATACACTGTATCAATAACTGAATCGATAACAGGAAATAAATGAAGAACAATCTATCCGAATCTATAAGATGGTACCGTGTTCCATGTACAGTGACATTTAGAAGGCAAAGTATAACGAAAATGGATATTGCTGTCGTAAATAGTGGAAATATTTGCATGTGACTCGACAGGATGATAGCCTTAACTAACTACACCCAATGTCGAAAGTGCGCGAATTTGTGAGCGATTAGGGTGCAACGGACCTAGTTGCATTAAAGATGGCATCCTTCAGATTTAAAATCATTCGTCCAGGCGCACGGACCGTCACGGGTGCTAACAAATTCTCGATGGAGATAATATCAATTACATGACGTATTGTTTGATTATACTACGATAGTATGGAATGAGATGCGGTGTATCTTAGTGGATATTGTTCTATTTCACGTGCCAATATTGATCTACTCTTCGTTTGTACTATTCCTTCTGTACATCAATATATCGACATTCATGCGTAAGGTTTTCCAGTTAGTTCGACATTTTTACACAGGAATGGATTACAAAATTGAATAAATAACCTTTCAAATAATACATCTGCTGAAAGCATGACAGTGTACCGGTATAGATGCATAAAGCAATTTGTTGATTTGACTATGGAAACGGCAGTCACAGAATAATTTAACACAAAATGTCACGTGATACCGCTGATTTGGCAAGTTGATGCACTAGTGTTCTCTGCACAACACTGATAATCAATGGATACATTCATTCACTGTGGCCCGCGCAGCGATCTGTGTATCAGACTGAACACAGTGCTTTCCATACATATTTCTTCTACTAATCGGAAGAAAATTTCAGTCGCGAGTACGTTTTCCGCAACCTATTTAAGTCACAATACCGGGTTCTCACCTGAAGTGCGCGGTGAACAGTGAAAATTCTAACACTTAAGGCAGAGTCGGAGAGTAATAAGTTCATGCGAAAAGTAGACATATACTTTGAGATCGGGCCCATGGTAAAATTTAAAGAAAAAACCGATACGAGAGGGGCATTCGTGAAATGGTTTGTTAAGACGGAAACATTTCTGGGAGTACTGATGAATCCCTTGCAGACCTACCAGTAGTATGCCAGCCCCTTAGGACGGAAGCTGGCAGATGATCAATTGACTAACAAAATGGGAGAGCTACTGGCTCACGGGAGTTCAGGTTGTTTTCTGCTTTTTAGTAGAGATTGTAGATCTTGTGAGTCTTACTAGTGCAAGGGTTGCAAGAGGCGACGAGTAGCGGTTTCGAACAGAACAATGAGAGATTTGGCAAACTTTCAGGCCAGAATCGTGTATCCGAATTTCGTTTTACTACAGACACCCAATGCTAGCAGTTGACAAAAAATGAGCAATAGGTTGTCAATATGCGGTCGAGTAGATCAGTAAGACGTGAGACATCAGTGCGCGATGGTGTTCTAATGTGGTTGGTTAAAAGTTGGTATTGGAAAAGAAAACCGCACACCAAATGTGCGAATGATAGACAAATGGACGAGAACTAAAAAAATAGTAACGAAAGTCAACAGAGTTCGCATTAGTCCCATGGTAACAAGTCTTGGTTACCGATCAAACGTTTGCATGTTTAAGCCCGGCTGCCGTGAAGGTGCGGTTTACGCGAATCGACAGTATTCAGCCGAAGGGATGACTTTAACTGTCACACGGTAATGAACACCTTGTGACGCTGGAGGTCGAACCTAAGAAATCAAAGGAAATAGCTAAACTAGGATGGTGTGGATACATAAAACCACTCACTTGGAAGTATCGATTGATAACGATTCTTTTGTCCAATCCTGGCAATAGGCCATTCCTTTTTACTCGCATGATTCATAGGAATGTTCCAAAATTCTTGGAATAGTGCAGACGCATTATCACGCAGTTTGAACTGTAGATCTTCACTTGAGAGTGGTTGCGACGCGTTTCTCAGCTGTTCCAAATCCCTGCTTCGCTGAAAGGATAGGCTGTTGTGAGGGCATGGAGAGCTCAATTCAGCTCGGTGTGTCGGTTGGAAATGATGATGTCGATTCGGATGATGATGGTGATGACAGGGATAGGGACTTCGATGGACCACTGGCGGCTCTAAAGGTAACTCGCGGGAGCCTTTGTCAAAGGCTTTATGCGCGTTGTACCCGGGCGACAAACCACTCTGAACGTTAGGAGTAACCGGTGGCATAGTTCTGTCTGCAAAGTTCGTTAAAACAAACGTGTCCGCTGGAGGGTAGTGTCTATCACAAGCTGAGTATTTATGGTGATCTGAAGAGTCGATGACAGAATTGGCGGAAAGATGAGAAGCAACCGTAGAAGGAAATATATTCATAGGCAGTGAACTGGCGGGACAGCATAGCTCAGTTTCCGCTAAATCAGATTCTTCATCCAGGCTGCCACCGCGCCCAATTGTTCCAGGGGAACCAACGGAACAGGCGCTCAACATGGGAACATCCCCCGGCCGGGAAAGAGATAGAGTGAGAGAAGTATGCGAACCGCGTCGACTGGATCAAACGGAAAGTAAATGTCACAATACATTAACCTGAAACATTTGGGCAATTATACGATTGAGTATACAGATTCATTAGCCAGGTCAATTTCGTCCGAAAAGTAAGTACAGATGAATGATGAATACGCTCCTGAGATAAACTCATCAACAACATGATACCTGAGAATGGCAAACTAATACACAGAATCAACTGCTGGATAATTACTGACGATTCCTGGGGGATTTCAGTGAGACAAATTTAACAATACTCTTACGTAAGTAAAACAGTAGCAACTGGTTCAACATTACACCCGGCTACTATCCAAACGAAAGCATTACACCATTTATAAGTTCGCTTGGATCAGCTCGGAGTTCGCAGTATGGTTGCGATTAGCGTTTAATTGTAATTTTCTTATCGGATATTCGGCAGTGAGGTAAAAATTTGTCGGTTCAGTGTGAATTGTGGTAACCAAAGGGAGATCAGTATCCAAACGAGCGATGTAACGGGAGGGCCTGATGGTAACAAAGGCTCAGCGACAGGATGTGAAGCTCGATGACCAGCCAAACTGAACAGACTCTACTGTGGTTGTAGGCATCAGTTGTGTTTGCTAAGAGAGACAGAGGTGGCCGCTGTGATGTAGCATGTATCGACTATAAAACATATTCCGAAACGATGGACAAACCGATAAGTTTTCACCCACAGCCGGAATACAGCACAAAATACGCAAACGAGCTTCGTCCAAACCGTAGTGTGACCCATATTAGTGAACGATATTATGATGGCATGTTTCGGATAATCACAGACACTGATAATGAAGTGTTGAATTCTGATTTTTAAGTAGCTGATTAGGGACGTTAAGGTTTGAATGGATTAAACTAACGTGGATCATGAGGCCAACATACGAAGTGCCTATGTCCGGCTAGCCGATCCATCTGAGTCCGGCTTTGTATGAAAACCAACCGATTGGCATTCTTTCGTGCAAGAGGTCGCGTCAGGTTTCGGTCTGTTCCGGTTAGGTTGCAGCATGTAGTTCATTTAATATTGGGAACCTAAGTATTCGTAAATGAAAACTAAGAACTCAATGAGCAGCCGACCCGCAGATGTGCGGAACTTTGTAACACCATATACACGGATGTCTAACACAGTGTTTTGAGCATTCCGAATGAAGATATTGCAAGGTGGGGCAGAGGAAACAAATGTGGGTCTGAAACAGTGAGAAGAATGCTCTTCGACCGCGTCACAGGTTCAATCGATAATTGAAGTGAAAGCTGACGACATCAACTTTCAGTTTTTGCATTGTGTATTGGTTCAA
This sequence comes from Paragonimus heterotremus, assembly GCA_013368495.1. NCBI lineage: Eukaryota > Metazoa > Platyhelminthes > Trematoda > Plagiorchiida > Troglotrematidae > Paragonimus > Paragonimus heterotremus. The sequence continues at coordinate 77,692 of LUCH01001669.1, forward strand.
GAAAGCAATTAATGTTAGAGGATATTGAACGTATCGGGATCCGGCAACCAACTAGTCACGGATACCGGGAGTACTGATCATCGCAGACAGTAGGGCGGTAGGTGTGGTTTGCCAGGCTAATCATTCCCAGAACTTTAATATTCCATTGATATCCAGCAGAGCTAATTACATGAAATAATTTATTGATAGATATGCCAAGAACTGACCAACTGAAGTCAAATGAACCAAGTGACTGATCAGTAATTCCGGAAACGACGTTCAGTCTTGTATCGAGAGAACAGTAAGATCTTTTAAGTCAAATCCTCTAGACGACAGTCATAATAATTCTCCTGTCTAGGTCCAGGGGCTCTGGAAGTGTTACAGCTCATGACAACTAATATCACCATGTTGAACGTCGAACAGTTTAATCTCAGAGTCACAGGTAAAACGTGAGGGAATGGCAAAACGCATACCTCTTTTTTAAACAGTAGTCAATTTTAACGTCATTATGCGCGTAATGAGTCGTATGTGCAGGCGACCGACAGAGCTAAATGGGTTTGACAGCCACTCATGTACGCGTACCTGTGCATGTTTTGCTGAGCAAGGAAGGACATCGGTGAGGTGGCCTGGTGCATTCACATTTTGACAGACCTATAGCCGGTCCTGCCTTGTATATGGGACACAGACTACCGCCACCTAAAAATCAGGCATTCCATAAAAAAGATGGAACATCGGGTCGATACACATACACACGTGTTTCGGGCAGGCCTGTCGCGTACTTCTGTCATGGTGACAACTTCAGTGTGAGCTGTTCATGTGACAGTCTTCAAGTTTCTGACACTACAATGGGTCGTACCACAATATGCACCAAACGCGTGATCGCAATCGCAAAAGTGGACAATCTGGTTGTCACTATCGGAGCTCCGACCATCAACAATGGTCAGGTTAAATTCGTTTGTTAAGATAAAGAGATTCGGGCGATTTAGACATCATGGATACCAGAAATTGTGACTGTTACGGGATAATGGCACAGATCTCGAATCATTCTCCGTGAATTTCGACTTGTGAAGAAAAATAAACTGATTTTAGATGCGATTACGTCACACGGAACCTCACAGCCCAATCAACCAGTATCATTTTATGAGTTCACCACAGAAGTGGAATATTGCTGAATATCAAGCTCAAACGGTAGTGGAATGTACAACTAGAACCATGAGGTCTCCTAGATCAAGCCAAGTTTGATATCATAACGTTAATCACTGTCGCGTAATTAGTTCCCTCACGCGTAGAGGCTCGGGAAGCTTAAACACCGGATTTCTTTTATAAACATCAGAAACGTAAAAATGATAGAAAACAAAAACTGCGAAGATAAAGACAAGATTGACAGTAACTTTACATGTAGAGGCTTGAAACTGATAGAGAGTAAATAACACCAACCAGAAGGTGGATACACTGGTTGTTTCGGATTTACAGTTCTAAGAGTTTGTCTGATACCGGATGCTGGTCAAGACGATTTGTGTACACGTGTATGGTGCTGTCAAGACTCACTGGTTGAATCATTATAGTTTTCATCAAGAATTTTGTCAGAATTGATGCAGCTTCGTCACGGCCGATAGCCAGTTGTCCAAACAAACATAATGACTACAAAGTTGCTCATATGTGTGACTTAATTCAGAGCACGTAGGCCGTTCAGAATGTGATTACTATCCATTGATACGATGACTCAACGTAGGCTCATAAACGGAAGTATCGAGTTATGGAGGCAACGGCTAGTGCAGTCAGCACAGTAGTTGGAATGGGTGAGAAGCTTGTCAGTGTACACATTCCCACTTAAAGTTTCATCGGCCATAGTATAACATTTTCCTTTTTTGGAATGCGTGCGTTTTGAGAACAGCATTTTTGATCTTATATACATACACAAACATCCTTAAAGAGAAATGTGGTTTCAGCCAACTGCATTAGGCTGCTTGCGATGCCCAGTGTTGTAAAGAGCGTGATGCGTTCGGGAGGGAAACACAAGTTTACAAAACCAATGAACCGGTGGCATTTTAGTCGATCAGCTAGCTTAACGTATGTTGCATCGTTAACCTGACACTGACAAATATGCGTTGATCGACCAATCAAAGGTGACTAAACGTATGTTGCGTCGTTAACCTGACACTGACAAATATGCGTTGATCGACCAATCAAAGGTGACTAAACTACACGTTATTCACAGGTCCAAATCCGGGATGTGTGTTGATTGCTTGACAAGAAACGCAAATTTTCAGGTAGAAAATCGGGCACAAGAAATCAGTTGCAGTTTTCATTTCAGTAAGCGACTACAGAATTTAAAAAATGACGGGAGAGAAAACAAATTGGGCATAAACTGAATTATACCAGAAAAGGCTACAGCTTTTTACGGCTGCAGTGATTAAGAACAACATATTATTTAAAAAAAAATAGTCTAGGTTGCCACAACTACATCAAAAACAACAGTGCGAATAAAAAAACATTCGTGGGTGTGTCACACAAGAAAATGGCTAAACGTCTCAAACTGACAAATTAACAGACTGCAACAAACATAAACGCCCACCTTTCTAACAAACCCTTTGCTGGATCTCTGGAAGTCGCAAGCGACACAGGTGGTGATGAAAAAACGGTAACAGATTCGTTCACGCGGGCACGCGTGCCTGGACGGGGTTGTTGACCGGGAGGCACTGGAAACCCGGGGATCGAACTTAGACAACAACCTTCCACACTACCGACCAAGGTATGAGATGCACGCGGGCTACCGCTGTCCACAGCAGCTCCAACAAGATTGGACATCTGCAGACGCACTGGTGATTTGCCAGCCTTCGAGGAGTGAGATATGGTTTGTTCCGGTTGCACTTGGATGGTGCATGTCTCAATAGGCGGAGTTTGAGACAAAATAGATGGAAGCAGATTAATTAGAAGTGGTGGAGGTGCGACGCGTCGACGAGTGGCCAATGAAGGTGAACTGGAAGACTCTCTGCATGTATGTCTGTGCACATCCTGCAACAGTGAGGAAGCTGGCAAGGGTTCACTACAAGTTGACAAGTTTGGCTGATTGGGAACCGGAACGGGTTGTGCGATAGACACAGTGTCATCATCTGATCTCAGTGAAGTACGAACTGCCTCAAGATCACATTTGTCTGCAAGTGGTCCAGTACTGCTGCAGTTGTAAAGTGACTGCACAGGTAGACAGCGTTGCAAACAAAAGAGACATGGCTGAAATAAATGATTTACTGCAGTGTCCTCGCTTTGAGCTACTTGTCCGACAAGGTTGGAGTGTGAAGCTTCCACCGTGGAACATGAGCAGTTGGGAGCTGCTTCCGAACTACCAGTTGCAGTCGGCTGTAGAGAAGCATCGAAGGGTTTCTGAGGGACGTCAGCTTTACTTCGGCTGCTGTGTTTCCGGTAAATACACCAAAATGTCTTCAAACACAGTAATGACAGAAAAAGGGAAGATGAATGAGAAAAAAATAAGACAAGGTATGTGAGGGAAATTCTCCTTCATGAAGCCAGTTCAAAGTGGGAAAAAAAGAGAATGATTCCTAAGGATTGAACCAAGTTACCACACTGTGCAGTCCCCATAATAGTCGAACTCATAAGTGACAGAAATAAATGAATGCACAACAGTAACGTTGTCCTAAACAAAGTTGCACTGAATTTAGCCTAAACTACCTGACCATCTACATAAAATCGAATGGTTAAGTCAAAAAATTTAGATAATAAAATAATTCAGTTTCTTCCCTACGACCTCAACAACCACAGAATATACGAACTAACATTGAATACAATACAAACCGCAAGACTACACAGCACTACTGGGGTATTTAAGGCAGGGTATATCGAGTTATCAAAATAAAGGCGTTTATTCAATGTAAGCAACGTCAGCAAGACTCAGCATAGACTAGAATACGACGAAACTTGGTCTGAGTGGGTCAAACTGTCCAGGTTTCGTAAAAATGTTTCCACCTGTCATCATCATCCGAACCGTAAATAGAAATATGCCAGCGGTTCGCACGAATGCTTAACTTCTACATAACCGCAAGGAAGAAAAAAAAACCTCACCAGGAATAAGAAAAGAATAGATGAGAGGAAGGGCTTTAACTAATAAAAATAGCTAAGACCACAGTCCAACTTTCAACATCAAGGTGCCTCACCCAGAAAACAAAACAAGCGAACGATAAGTGAAAGTAAGGTGTTATCAGCAACACAACTTCCATACGGCTTTCATTGTCCCACGCTGTTAAGTACACTCGCTTCACAGACAACTCTGACAAACAACAACATTCGTGCCACTGAGCCCGATTAGCCGCCATCTCACCTAACGTTTCCAGCCACCGACTCTGTGAGTCGCGAGGTCCCCAGCCTGAGAAACGAGCCCGATCTACAGTGACCAACACCTTCGTGAACGACTTCAGTTCCCTACGCCAAGTCATCATCTGCCCAACTTGCACACTACGCCAGTCGGCCGCAGCATCGGTGAACTGTGCTTGATGTGGGATCCATCACACACGGCCCAGCCATCTAAATCACAGTAAACTCAAGGAGTGAACAGAACTCGTTTGCCAGTCACGACCGGAGACCCCCATTCTAACCTATTTGTTGCTTACAAGCTGATGCCATACGACGTGAATCATACTCACACACCACGTAACCACTGTAAACCCGATAGAATACGACTAGAAGGCGTGTGAGTGAGTGTTTTTGATCCAGCCAGTAAATGTTGGTTAGTGGGAAATCTATAACCCAAGCAAAAAGCAAGCCAAGCGATCATCAAGCAATTGTGTTGACCAATGTGTCAATGGATTCACAGTAGGCACGATTGAATCAGCATAAACAAACCCTTAGCTACCTTCCCCTGTCAGTAAGTCTCTGACTGCCGGACCGGGTCCCAGCTGCAGCAATTATCTGCATTAATGACAAGCTCTGAAAACAGTGAAATCGAAGTGTAATGCGTCTTTTCGAGAACAGATAGTTCCAAAGTTGACGGAAGTGTGACAGTTGCGAATACCACCATCACAACAGCGATAACCTTGGCCAAAAGGTACTGTAGCTCGGACAGACACACCTCAACAGTGACGAGCAATATCCCAGAAGACGTTATTGAAAAGGTTTCAAAAAAAGTAGTGATAAAAGACTACACCGGAAACTTGAAATTGTATGAATGCAGGGATGCCAACGACTGCAGCACTGTCACTTACAACAGCGTGTCAAACCAGTGATTTAAGTGATCACAAGGACTCAAGCCAAACAGATCACACGTAACTTTACCTAATGGAACAGTCAGGATCCTCATATTTCATGACCACCTTGTTACTTCATCACCAGGTGGTTTCACCTAACTGTTGATGGTCTCAATATATAATGCCCGGTACGATAAAGGTCCAGCTGACATGCGGAGTACGTGGTCCAAACGCTACAGTCTGTACCGCGTGATTAGTCGACTAACTTGCCGCGCATCCCGGGTCCACTTTTTTGCTTGACTTCCATGTGGCAACTGATAAAACAAAATGGGCACATAAAACAGCATGATCCGAGTACAAGTGGTTGCTCCAAAAAGCACGGCAGTCTTTGACAGAGTGGCACCACTTGTGACTGACTGTTATGCGATCTAACTGTGTTCATGGCAGAGAAAAACAGGGTTGTCTCCATATAACACAAAGATTCTTCCTGTGTTGGAATGCGGTAACCGAAATATAGACCATGGAATGCTCACAGCTGCAGCGGTCTTTCACCATTATCACTGGGTTGCGTCCGGATACCAAACATCCCCGCCACCCGCCGGTGATTCACCAGAAAAGGTCGATCAAGTTGAGCAATAAAATCGCCGGTGAATATCACGTAGACTGAGTGTTTAGTCTACTTCGGAAGGTCGACGAGGGTGTCGTAGAACACACCTCTAGTAGCATCCGAACGGTTATTCGTCGGGGAGTACGCTGAATAATGGATATATCACGCTTTTCTGGTCCATGTTGGCAGACTTAAACCGGTGTATTCAGTCTGACAGTGTACAGGCCGCTGTTCACTGGGATCAAATCGATCAAACATTGCTCTCCACTAGGACTCACGGTGAGTTCCACTCCGGTTTGATCAAGACATTCAGCTTCAGCGTCACCAAAGACCTTGAGAGAGCAGCGCTCGAATCGACAGTTATCTAGAGGTGAGCTCAAATGGATAACCGTTCTAGAATGGTAGGCCCACGCCTCCATCACACACCATGTCAAGCTCCGGACTTGAGAGAGCACATGTCAGAGCAGCTTGCTGACCAACTTGTCAGAGGGTGCGGACACTGAGGGCGATAATGTTTACCAGTCGTCTTGATTTTAGGAAACAACTATCACCCGAAGTCACAAAGGCAGGCAGAAAATTTGGAGACAAAGTAGAAGGAGAAAGTCGGGAGAACGATGACTTTTGACAATTCTCGGTGGTTTATGCCTCGGAATGGGGCTCGGCACAAGAGAACTTATTCCGAAACTCTGACTCAAAAGTATGACCTGCGAAACGACAAGATACAGGGTTTTCTTGGGAGACCCGATCTGGAACCAATGGTTCAACAGTCTAACTCACTTGGTAGTGAGGGGTTTGCCTAGCCCGAGAGCGCAGTGTCTGATTCTGAACACTGCTGCGCACAGTGAATGTATTCAAAGCTACATCAAGCTTTGAGATTTCATTGGATGTTTATCGACCGTATTGAAGAATACGCCTACAATCGCGATAAACCGTTAGGCGATCGGAGTGTTCTTTGTTTAAGCGTACCGGATCCAACCCCATTTCTTTATTCGGAGGATAGCAAGGCCGCGACTATAGAAATAGTTCTGCCGAATGTTCACAGTGTGGTGAATTACCAAATCGGAGATGCGAGTATTCCAACACTCGGTGGAATACCTCAAGGCGGAGGTGAGGTACGCTCGAAAGCCTACAGCGAGCGGATCGCGGGTGACTACACGAGCCATTGATCAACGGACCAACGGATGAGATATGGCAAGCAAAATGGGATGGATGACCAGATGGGAGGCACGATTATTCCAACACTCGGTGGAATATCTCGATATGGTCAAGAAATGCGGTCAAAGCCCACAATGGATAGAGTGAGGACAACACGGGCGATAGGGTTAGCCATCACCCAAAGAGATCGGATCAACGGACGAACAATGGCAGACGGAAAACCTTCTGATAGAAGGCATCATCCACACACACACACAAATCGGGCAGAAGTGTACGCACTGTTGAGCGGAAACCGGGTGTTATAGATCAGAATTCTGATTCACAAACGCGAGCGCGCGCGTGGCGTGACAACAAGCGAGTTGGACAATAAAGATTGTGCTTTACTGGACGCCTTTTTGCTACACTGATGCAGTTCCTCACTAACTAGACACTCCGATAGGGTCAATAGTGCAACATGTAACTCTATAAGTGCAGCTTCTTTTTGTCTCATTGCTCTCCTTTGGTCTATCTGACATGGTCCTACCTAAAAGGACCAAAGTCTTAGTCAGTGTAGGTCTCCGGATAGATGCAGTGTACAAGCCTGACTACCACGTGCAGGTAGCACAATGGATTGAGGAAATCCTCTACTATATGTCATTATTCACAACTTGATTGGTTTTGTCATCATTTTTGGATTCAAACATAGATCGCGATGCATGGAACCAGCCGGAGATTGTGACTCTGTGCCTGGTCTTCGCACGGTTAGAGAAGTATCTCCATCAAGTATGTTACAGGTCATTATTCCTCGGACTAACTACGTACTGGAAGAATCGGACGAAATGAACCTGTTTGATCCCCACGGTAAAAATCCCTCCTCTTAACGGTCATACTGCATGAGTGGTGATACTATGTGTGGAGTGCAATCGAAAGCAAGCATCGATGAACAAACGACAACACGTTCGATAACACCGAAGTTTAGCCACTCAGCTGTCAAACCATAATCAAAAGTCAAAGCAAACAGTCTGATACGTTCACAGTTGATTACGTCGACAATACCTGACAGTTTCGAACTGTGAATTCATTTCTCACGAAACTTTTCCACTAGATGTTTTTCCACATCAACCTGTCACAATCATCATTTCTGTGACAAAATGTGCTTGGCTTGGAAAGACTACATCATCTTAATCTGCTTTCTGACACAATGTTCAGGTTACACTACACAAAAGTATTATGCGTTTTTAATGGACTGCAACTAGTTTTCAGGTCACTAAAGATGCGGTTAATTGGCAATCAAATCAATATAATCCGAGCTAGGAGATTAACTTATACCGACTTCATTTGAGGGCACAAGCGAACTTTAAACAATAGTAAAAAAAAAAGAAGTTACTGTTGGAAAAAGCAAAGCTTAACAACAGGTTTCAAGCCTGAAGAGAAATTTGAGATAAAAATGTGCCGACTGGACTTCAGCCAATTAATCAGATTGTCTGGAGCGTTTCTAAAACATGCTCGACCTATCATTCCTTATCCGAAGTCATTTTTAATTTTTAATGGCAACACCGCCACATGGTGAATTCTGAGAGAGAGTAAATTTGTTTTCTACATGTTTTCGTTTGGGTGCTTTCAGCCGCAGGAACTTAGAGGATTGGAGTGTCCGAGCGTTCTGACAGTGAGAATCCAGTTGTGAAGGGAGGGATAATCACTACAATTTTAATATAACAGTTATAATGGTTCAAAAAAAAATTAAGCCACATGATGACGAATTTATTGTCATACAACAAGATAAACAAAAGAGTTTGTAAACGTTATGCACTTAGATGCTCAATGAGCTCTACAAGAAAAGGTCCAGGATGAAACAAAATTCCCACTGCATAAATGCTGTGTTAAAAAGTGTGTGCTTAGGTGCGAGCGTACACGCGTTCGAATGTGGATCGTGTTACGAAGCTTGTCCAACAATGAAGGATGACAGTTGGTCTAAAGGATTTTATTACTAATCCTCTAGTATGCTTCTAAATACGACTCTACGGTAGGGCTGATGAAACAAATGCGTGTAACGTTGACGAATGAGATCAGAAACTTCACTACTTAGAGGGATGAGATTTTTCCCTAAGAAAAAAACGGCAACTACAGAAAATTGAAGAGGACGTACGCAGGAGTTGAGGCGCGATAGAAAATGACTTCAAACGAATTGCAAGAAAAGAAAATCTCCTTTATGAAAACATTTTTAACCTGCAGTCGTAGCTAACAACATCTATGTAAATCATTACTGGGAACGGCCATGCCTTGCTGTGTAACTCTGCGTTTTACTCAATGAGTTATTGGCGACGATTGCCATTAACAAGAGAAAACAAAATACTTACATATTTTGAAGTATTATTAAACAGGTTGTGAAATTGCGACTACCTGTTAAAGACAGTTAAATAGTGGTGCATTGACGCTGAGTTAGAAGTGCCAGATGATTTAAAAAGCACAGTGCTTTCTAATGATTGCATTAAATCCAGATCATTTGAGAACAAAAATGGTGACTAAGTAAACCTTTGGGACACAACAGGGTTAGTTATAAGGTGGAACACAGCATTACTCAAATGCGTAACATTGTGTTCTATTGATGAACTAACCACTTAGTAAATTAACTAAGCTCGGTTGACAACTGTAAGCATATAATAGCTGGCACAATGTTGTTCGGTTTAAGCGACTGCACGCATTACCACAATCCAATAAATAAAGAATGGACCTACGTCTTTCTTATAGCGTCGACAAAATGAAATGGACAAACCAGACATCACCAACCACTGTCCACCCTAAACGTCGACAAGCATAGTAAGGAGAATTACTGAGGACAGTCATTCTTGTGAGGATAATTTTCTCGAATAGTTAATGTAAATTTGTTGATCCATGAACTGAGAAAATTCGTCCCCATCGTTTGCATTCCCTATTTTTTCCACTAACCTGACACCTGTTCCCACTACCTCATCCACCCCGTTTTGTTTTATTGAACTAATGTGTCATTAAATGTCGGCGGCGCGAGTGACCATTCTTGTCCTGGTCCGCTGGCGTGACGGTTTACCTTTGACCTTGTTGGTCCTGTTGAGAAGCTATTGATTTTGCTGGACGAAACTATCGTCGCGAGCGATTGAGGTTTACCTTTTGTAATTATTGATGCATTTGTATAATAGTACCGTAGAAATTGTTGGATCCAATCTTGTTCTCATTTTGGGGATCCGTTTTTGGGCTACGCGTAACTCAACGAGCAGGCGTGATTCGTTACAGTTAACGTTACAGAGATGAAGATGCCACTGAACACAGTTTAGATCTCTTTTTAAGAACTGTAGTTAACATTGCGGTACTCCAGTAATTAGCAATCTTTTGTGCATAAAGATACTGTGAAAATAAAACTGCCAAAGAGGTTCACATAGCATGTCTGCACGGCGTTCAAAAAGTAGAAATAGCCCACCTATTCCAACAGCTTTGCTAACTACAACTTGAAAAGCTAAATATGAAATGCTACGGCCTGACTTCGGTAAAAGTTGTGATATTTCCAACGTATGGCACCATATTGAAAGGACAGTCGGTAATAGATTCGGAAGGTCCAGCAAAATCCCGATTTAGTTCGTCAACGTTCGCAAGAAAAAGGTGTTGGTCCTACTCCACTGAACAACGTGACCTGACTTTAAACAAAGGTGGTTGGTATGTCGCATGAATTTCTGTTAGTCCCAATACTTCAGCACTGTTGTTTGTCTGCTGAACATTACACACTCATCAATGAGCTCAAAAAATGACTGGTCGAGTATTTCTCAGACAGGACAAGGGTGCTGGTGTTGTCATAATGAGGAAAGAGGAGTGTATAACTCAGATGCATGAGACATATTTCCTTAGATGCGGGAATTTCAAATGGATACTAGTTCTGATAACAACTGCCTGACTGAAAAACTGATATCGAGGAACTTACAAATAAATGCACCATGTTGGTACATGTTGTAAGTCCAGTAAAACAAACTGAAACCAAGTATGAGAGTTTCACGAAAATACTCACAATACAAGTAACCCATTATGACCGACATCTTACATGGACAATTCGGCATACGACAAACTGGCGCCTTGGTGAGTGTACGTCCCCGAACCGATTCGTAAATTGTTATCTCCCATCGTGATTCCAGCAATGTCGAGTTGACAAGAATTTTGAAGGACAGTTCAACAAATTCACAAATAACGCATTCGGCTGACGTTGACTCTTGAATCACTAATGTACCGCTGTGTAAGACTGCTGATTTTTTACGTCATTTTACTTCCAGTCAAGACGTAAGTTTGTGTATTCCATTACATCTTTTTAAGGATCTCGTTTTTTTTCTAGATGTGAATTTTAGATAAATTCACGGTGGGTTCTACATTCGTGAATTTATGTCGGGGAAGCCATGGACAGCAATTTTACACTTATCGTGTCTTGCTCTACAAACGTTGCGTAGATGCCATTTTAATGATTACGGATAAGTGCTCTTTTACTTCATTTTTTAGTGGTTTAAACTCAATCCACCCAAACCATAATGCATTTAATGAGGTGGATGTCATTAGTTGTCTAGCACTGTTAAACATTTTTGCCACTAGGCGTCAAGACGGAACGCCGTAACGGTCTGTTTACTACAAAGTTACATGGAGCAGACATTTGCAATTCCTAGCTTCGCACCGATCGCCTACCAACTGAGAGTGACGAGAAAATAGGTTCACAAGGCTATCAAGATATGCACAGCAGATTAAATGGAAGAAGAAAGGTTTAGCTGAAAAACCCTGGTGTATAATTACTATCCTCAAAAGTCCGTGGAAATCCACGGTATGAAAAAAAGGACTAAAAGTGGTAAGCAGAGTCCACTGAATCCGACACGGGCACACTCCACTCACAGAGGTCCCTGGCACGGTGAAACATTTTAATACCATGTAAAGCGTCTATCAATCACCGGCAGCAGGTTTGTTCGAGGCTAGACAAAATTGCCTAAGCGTCACGCCAGTGCATATACGAACCGAGAGAACGTCCGATTCCAAATACAAATCACTCGTTGGTTTTGAGCAGAGATCACCACTACATAATTGGAGGTACGGACGATAGTATCTATCAAGCAACTCAACAGTGGTTCAGATTTCCGAAGACACAATATTCATACTTCAATTCACCGTGGTGGATCGGGTGACCCCGGTTTACCTACGACCAGCTTGCACAATTCACGTGTGGAGGAAGTGCTCTGGAATCAAGTATCTGCAACTCTACGGAATCCAGCCCAGGAAAACTTGTTTGGTTCCATGGTGGAAATCAAAGTCTCAGTACTAGGTGACGATGTAGTGGCAATAAACAAGGAAAAGGCAGCGCAGATGAGCAAATTATATCATGTACTGGCCAGTTGTGGTCTGCAAGAGGTGACCTGTTCTCTACTCCCTAATCGTTGTTCGCTGTGGCCGGAAGGTATATTGCCCGGGATCATCATTCGGGCTAGGCAGCCTTCTACGGACCAAAGTAAGGAATTAGGAAAGCAGCAGAGATAACCATCCAATTTTCTATCGTAGTAACTATGGAAGGCTTCACTCTTCATATTCTTCAATCGTGCGGGATCATGCGTGACGCACAGAAGCGTAGCTAAGTATACGACGAGAAGACTACGGAAGCTCGACTGTGCAGGCTACAAGAAACTAAAAGCACCGACAACAACGTCGTTCAATCAATCCTGACGAGAGTGTGGTTAACGACGGCAAGCACGTTTTATGCGATATCAGTATAATGAACAATAACTGAAGCCAGACCGCTGGGAGTGACAAAATCGGAAAATATATGATGGAGTTTTATAACACTACCAATAATTCGGCCCTTCTTACGACGAACTGACGAGTGGACGTCGACTCTCATAATGTCTGCATTCTGGCAGAGGTCGCACCGATAGCAAACAATTTCTGAACCTTGATGGAGGCAACACTCTGGTGCCATAGGGGGCGATTGGTTTTAGGAGCGTTTTTCTTTCGTGGAATTTGACAAACATGTCCCTTAACGGAATGTCCGATATCCCTTGGGTTACATGTCTTTAGTACTCCGAGTGAGGGAGCACGTCAAGCGTTCAGAGATCAATATCAAACAACAATAGATAGCCAACTTGTTCAAAATTCTTCCCTTTACTTATCAGGTTTATTTTTTGCCGCAATCGCATGCTCCTTTTCTTGAAAGAAGTGTGTGTAACATATCATTCAAAACAAATGATGAAAACAGTGATGATAGCCGTTATGACTAACAGGCCATTCTTCAGTAATATCTGTCTTACTTATAATACATATCCTCGACTGATCCTACAAAACCATCATGAAAACATTACTAGATACAGCGTTAAAACATCCATTCGAATTATTACAGTATGAATTAAACGACAAGCTAATGGAACTCTCCCCTAGATGATCAGGCTACCTGAACACTGCCTTACAAGGGAAGTCCCTTGATCGAATAAAGATGATCATTTGGTCATGCCTACAGTGAGTTCAGTAGTCTAGCTCTTAACACGGTTATTTCGTGAGAACATGTGCGGGAATTCCAATTCCAGCCGAGACAACGACATTTACAACTAACGAGCTCTAATGAAAACAGAACTTATGTTTTTCGAAAAAGAATGATTGAAAAGTCTACTTGAATGGAAAAACCGTGACCGACTTTGAGCGGTGCTTAACCAAGGTGTTTAACAAAGCCACGTCCATTAGACAGAATATGTATGAGATCGACTCAAAATTGGTAACTACAGAAAAACTTGCAAACAATCGGTAACCTGGCATAGTGGTACCGTTTCACTCCTGGCATAGAAGCTTCGTCGGGTCAAGGGACGAAGCTTTTGCATCATTTGTTAACTGTTACCAGTAGCCCAAATTATCGATCGACTAAAAGTTGTTCTGAAACCCTCGACTACTTATCACTTGCCACAATGAACAGCCCCGTAAAACAATCAGGCCGACTGACTAGCTCAGAGTATTGAGCATGCCAACTGAGCATCAGTGACAAACACCACGACAAATCTGAAGATATGTCAGAAGATTCTGGGCAGTGAGACTCTGTAATCCCTTTTATACTCCAGCCTTCCAGCGAAAACACACCATCGCTTGAACAACATTTTAATTCGCTTGTTTTTCTAATTCTATACGATCTGTAGGGACTACCCTGTCTTCTACCTTCTCCGGTCAGTTTAGGACTTACCACTGGAGAGTCCAAATTTTGTTTGCAGGGTTATGCATTTTACCTTCACTCAAGTTTATTGTCAAATTAATCAGCTTTGGCCATTGCGCTACAATGACCCTCAATCCCAGGACTTTCTTCAAGTTTAAATGTAGAATTAAATACAAGCAGGTGGAGTAAAAAAGTAAATTAGTTCGGATCACTTATGATAGTATGTGGCCTCGGTTACTCAGACAGGCTAGTCCAAACACATGTCGCCAGCCATACTATGTGCCTTGACTAAGTGCTTATGAACCAACTTGGTGGTAAGTTAACAGAATTTCATAATGTCTACACGTTTTATGATCTTATTCCTTCGGAATGACATTGCACACAAGGTGTTAATGGAACCACAGGGGAGCTAGCGCAAGCTACCGTTATGAAACATGTGCCCCTAGTCATCTGGCTTTAATCACAGTGGCAGCCAAGTCCGGATATTGAGGCCGCCAATCACATCGCTGGAAGCAAAAAATGCACAGATTCAAAATGCTTAACGTAAAACTCTCAGAATAAATCGCGATCAATTAGCTGCTGGCGAACATTTTCGGACTTGACTTCTCAATCGATGTGACAACGTTCGAATCTTGGAGGGTACAAGTTGGGTTCCACCTAGAAGACCTCCAAAAACTGTTTAGTATGAGTTCGTTTAGTAAAACAACACCGGGTCCTACAGTTTTCCAGAGCACCATACAGCTCTGAGTGCTGACACTAAAGGAATCTGAAGAAGCGAACAGTAAAAAAACGTAACCAGAGAGGACAATGTGCAATGAAATCCGCAGGAAGCAGAGGTGAGGTTTCACAATAACAGCGAGTGAATTAGCTGCAGCTAGTGAAGTGATCGGAAATAAAACTAACGGAGGACAAGGTGTTTTCGTTAAAAACCGGAAAAGTTTGATCTTGTTAAAACTACCGTATGTAAAAATGCAGTTCACGAAACACAAGTAAACTGAACAATATTCAAAATCCTTAACCACTGATCAGCAACAAAAAATGGTAGGCGTGAAAACAAACCAACAGTGCCTGCTACAGCTGATATTCAGGCTAGCATCATCATCATCATCATAGACAGCAATACATCAGTGGTTCACACTGATGCTTAACTACCAAACAACCATGAAGAATAGTAAAAAGCAAACCCTGTATAGGAAGAGAATAAAAGAAAAGGAAAGGGGAGGGGACCTAGTCACTAAAAATAGCTACGTCTACATTCAAATATACAACATCAAGGCGCCTACACCTTGCAAACAAACAACCGAGTTGTAAGGCTAGCAGCTATGCACTCAATATATCTAGGCCTAAATAACGTGCACACGAGTAATATGAACTACTATGTGACAAGATAAACCAGTCGGCAGCAGCTAACAAACGATGAAGCATATGATTGCAAAGACTGACGACAAAAAGCAATGTATATGGTTGAAAAAACCGACGGAACAACAATCTGGAGAATATATCAGAAGCAAGTGCCCGAACAGTGGAAATAAAGTAGCCATAGAGAAGAACTAAATTTTCAAACATCGTGGCCTTGGTGTAAACAGCTGTAGAGCTGACAAAACATCAAAACTGACAGGGATGCAAACAGACTTTGGA